>CM035434.1:88366413-88571413 GCA_020310875.1 Ceratopteris richardii
GGAGTTACAAAACTAGAAAATGGTATCTAAAATGGTTTTTAGTGATGGAAATCACTATTTTTGCAGGGGATTCTTCTAAAAATTTGACATGTACTTCTTGGAGCTCCCTACTTGCTCCTTCTTCTTGTGTGTTTCCACCTTTCTGATATGCTTCCACGCTTGTGCTTGACCTTGAGTTCCAACACTCCCCCCCCTCTCGAGTCTGTCGTCCCTGACAGACCCTTGTTGTAGTGGTTGTTCCAAGTAGTGCTTTGAGAGGGAGTGTCCCTTCTGTATGAACAAAAGTTTTCTGGCTTCCAGATGTAGCAGGGTTGGTTGTCCAGTTCTTCATCTGTCACTGCGAGCCTTTGCAAGTTGTAGTGCCTTGTTATGTACTTCTTCGTTGGATTCTAGCATGACCGTGTCGTTGTGAGTCTTCGTTGATGTCCTCTAGATCTTCCAAAGTTGATGTTCATAGTAGTCATGCCAAGTACTCATAACCCATAATGGATGATGGGTAAGTGTGTTTGTGCATGGGTTGAGAAAAATATGTGCCTCGTGCACGGCCTTGTAATGTAGTCCTATGCATGCTTACTTGGAAAATGCATCAGAAGAAGTATGGTGCAAAAATTGGGGGTCTTGAGCTAAGTGCTCAAGGGTATGCCGACGAAGAGGTTTCCTAAGCTATCATGGTTATGATGTTTCGAAAGTAAAGGATATGTACCATGTGAAGCATCGATCGATGTTTATCTCGTCCTGTTGTACTCCCGACACTTGTGATGGACATTGTTGATGAATGTCCGTGTTGAGGATCCACTGATGAAATTCTTTGAGTGCCTGGTCCTGTCTGCTCTCTTCAAAGAAACATTTGCCAAATACTAAGAATTGAATTTCTTTATATTCCTTGACAAACGACATTGGGTAACTACTTCAAGCTTAGTTCCACATCTTCTCGTTAGCTCACCATAAGTAGGAGTCTTCTCATCCAGTCTACATACAAGGAGTTGCAGTGTACCAAAACTACCCTTTGCAGATATCTCCTTGGATGCTCTCGTACATATGGTAGTTAAGCATCTCTCAAGTTGCGGACCTTCAAGCTCTTCACTCCTACCATGGTAAGGGGGAACCATAGTTGTGGATGCCATGTTCATGCCAAGTTCTTGACCTCTACTAGAGAAGGCAGCAATTATATCATTTGCTAGCCGAGACACACTTCTATCCAAACTGATAAATGCCCAATAATCGATGGTTTCATCTTCAACTAAGCATGAGTCATTCATGTTCCATGAAGGAAACCTGGGAACAAGTTCTTTCTCTCTTTTTTTTTTGGAACAATGTCACAAAACAATAAGATAAAGTTTAGTATCAAAAAATGGTTTACATGTGTCAGTGTGCTCTCGTGCATGGGACTCTCAATTGTGTCTATGCACGACCACGTAATGTGGCCCTATATTGATGCATATTTTGGAAATGCATGACTTGAATGGTGCAAAAGACACAGTTGTGCAAGGAGCACATGGTTGTCGCTCGTCAAGGCTTTCGATGTTATTTGCGGATGTTGATGCCGGCTTTGGTGGAGGTATCCATTGGGTCTCGAACTGATGTAATCCTCCTTATTGGAGTCCATTTTAGAACAGCATTTGGCACTATAGAGATCACTTCAGGCGTCTTCCTCTTTGGATGCTTTCTGAAGTGTGGTATCCAGTGTGGTTGGCGCTTTGGTTCGGTGGAGGCTACTTGTACTTTTGGCTTCCAATCCCATACCCTTTTTACACGTCTTCCTGCTATTGTTGAAGAGGTGATTTGATCTTATTTCAATCTCTGTATGCGGTTCTTACCCTTTTCTCTTTGTGGCTTCTTTGTTGAGACCTTTTGCAGTGGGAGAACATAGGTTGTTGTGGATGTAAGAGCTTCTTAGGTACCCACATCTCTAATCGCCCTTGCTGAGCTGCAGCTAATTTCTTAGGCACCCAAACTTGTCGGATACCTTGAGGTTGAGCTTGTCCAAGCTTTCTTCCTTCGTCTTCTGGCCTGGTTGGCTTGCCTGGATGGGATTTGTGGGGGGAAGGCTGGTGGTTGCTCTCCTTTGTGTACCCAGATCTGCTTCATGCTCGAAACTGCTTTCTTGTTGAAGGGTGTCTTTCTATTTGCTATAGTAGTTGTCTTGAATTGTTGTGCTTGCTTTTGAGGTTGAACTACTATGGATGCTTTACTCTTCAAAAAAGAAGGAGGGTTTGCTTGCCTTTGCAACTGTCCTTCCATGATTGAGTCCTTCTGGATCATAGAGCTTTTGACACATACAACATCTTGCTCGTGAAGATTAGTCTTAGAGGAACTAAGAGAGTGTGTGGTGCCATGATCTGTGAGCATGCAGTTCTCTAATTCTTATGTAATGCATTGTTCATGTACCCAAACTTGAAGAATCTGACTTCTTAGGTTTAAGTTAACTGCACGGTCATAGATCCAATCTTGACCCAAGACAAGTGGTTCTGTAAGGTTCTCATCTTGACATTTTAGCACTTTGAATTTCATTGGAACATCTTGAAGGTAGATGGGAAGTTCCACCTCGCCCAAACAAGGGGTTTCCACACCTCCCAATCCTATGAGATAAGCTTCTATGGGATTGATGTTCAACTGCAAGTCTTGGCAGTAGGATAGTCTAAGTGCACTACTTACTGCACCTGAGTCAATCAATGCTTTCACAGTCCTGGCACCCTTTCCTTGTCCTATCTCTATGGTCACAAAGGAACGTCGGTCAATGACTTGAGAAGTAGTTATGCCCAATTTTTGGCACATATTCATGTGATATTTTGGGGATTTTGAGTTGACATCTAGGCCTAGTTGCCTTAACTTATTTCGCCTTATGCGCTCTCTAGCCTCTACTTGTGCTTCTTCTCTGACTCTCATCTCTTCTTCTTTTCGTTTCTTAGCAGTGTTGAGTCTCATTAGCATGTCCTGTGTAAGAGGTTCTTGGTATAACTTGACTCTACATCCACTAATATAGTTTGGGAAGATATCTCCTTCTAGAGTGACCAACTGAACTGCACCACTAGTGGAAATTTAGTTAATGATCATGGGTCCATATCCTCGTTTTTCCAACTTACGGGCATGTTGTTTGAGTGTATAAACCAACACTAGATCTCCCTCTTTCAGTCCCTTATCCTTGATGTGTGCATCGAAGTATGCCTTTTGCCTTTTTTTTTTGCAGCGTAGATGCCTGCTGCCGCTCGTAGCCTCGTCTCACCTAAGCGTTCTAGATCAAAGATCCTAGAGGACAATTCATGTCCATTCCACTCATGTTCTTGTGCTACTCTTAAGGCTGGGATGAGAAAGTCCAATGGTAGCACAACATTTTGTCCGAAGACCATCTGAAATGGGGTGGCGTTGAGTACCGTTATGTAGGCAACTCGATAAGCCCAAACAACATGATGAAGTTGTTTGTCCCAATCAGAGTGTTTATTATTTACCAGTTTTGTCAATACGTTATAGAGGATCTTATTGGTGCTCTCGGCTTGTCCGTTAGGTTGTGGGTGATAGGGGGCAGACTTCTTATGTATTACCAAGAATTCTTGGAGAAGATTTCAATGACTTCATTCAAGAAGTCTGTGCCTCTATCGCTCACTAACTCTATTGGTAGCCCATATCTCGTGAACACATTCTCGAATAAGAACTTAGCCGTAGTCTGAGCATCATTCTTTGTTGTGGCTTTCACTTCTACCCACTTTGTAAGGTAATCTGTGGCTACGATAATATACTCTGCATGGGAGTTTCTATCTGGGGGGTTAATAGGACCTATGAAGTCTATGCCCCACTTCGAAAATGCATGCCCTCCCATCATTGGCCTCAAAGGCATCTCGTCTTTTCTAACTAGATATTGTGCACGTTGGCATGTGTCACATTTCTTCACATAGGTATGTGCATCCATATGGAGAGTGGGCCACCAAAGTCCTGAGAATAGAATAGTCTTGATCACTCGGTCAGGACCAAAATGTCCACATGCAACACCACTGTGTGCAGTTTCTAAGACTTTCAAATAGTTTGATTCATGAATGCACAGTCTTAAGTAACCATCTTTTCCGCTTCGGTATAAGTTTTCTCCTACTAAGGCATAGCCTTGAGCCTCTTGCTCCATGCTTCGTCTTCTTGCTAGACTAGCCTCTTTGGGTAATCTTCCCGATCAAATAAACTCTACCAATGGAGCACTCCAATCAGGAATTAATGACACTTGATAAAGGGTGGCATGCTCTACTGGTGGTCTCTCTCTGCACATTGGACAATTCTTAATCCACTCATGTATTTCTTTGTCCATGCTAGGCCAATACACTCCTAATCGTTTCAGATTTTGTAATGTGCGCTGTTTAGAATAATGATTTCCTAGAAATCCTTCATGAGCTTGTTGCAACCAACTACTATGTTCATCGTCCTCAACGCAACAAGCTAGTCAACCCTCCATATCTTGTTTGTAATTCTTCTTGCGAGGTTTTCACATTCTTATTTGCGAGTCCGAAGGTGAGGACTGGTACCAACTTATTTGCCCATTTAGGAACAACTTCCAAATTGAACAGACAAGCATCAGGTAGTTCATCAGACACTCCTTGCGGTGACTCTCCTGAAGTAATGCGAGAAAGGTGATCTGCCTGGAGGTGGGTTCTACCTTTTCTAACAACAACTTCAAAGTCATATTCTATTAGTAAGAGGAACCATCTTACTAAATGTCCTGTATTGCAAGGTTTATTGACCAAATATAACAAAGCTTGATGATCAGTTAAAAACTTGAACTTATTGGCCAATAAATAGTGTCTAAACTTCTTCACAGCATATACCATGCCTAAGCCCTCTCGCTCAGTTGTGGTATAGTTTCGTTCAGCTGCGGTGAGCTATCTACTAGCATATGCTATGGGCAAATCTAAGTTTCCTTCACCTGTGGGTTGTGCTAGCACACATCCTATGGCATGATTGGATGCATCCACATGGACATGGAATGGTTTATTCCAATAAGGAGTGGTCAGTATTGGTGCTGTGCACAAACGTTTCTTCAGTTCATTGAAAGAATTCTCGCATTCGTCGTTCCACTCAAAATTAGACAACAAGGCATAAAGGGGTCTAGCTATCATCGTGTACATGTGGATAAACCTACGGTAATATCCACAATGGCCCATAAAGGCTTGTACCTCTTTGACATTCCTTGGCCTTGGCAGCTCCGCTATGGCTCGTACCTTATCTTCATCTGTTGAGATTCCATTCTTAGAAACAATATGACCTAAGATTTTACCTTGATGCACCATGAACACACACTTTTCTGGGTTCAGACACACTCGATATTCTCTACACTTGTTGAAGATCTATCTGAGCTCAGGGATGTGGTATCTTCTTTCTTGGGAATGAGCACATAAATCGTCCACATATACTTCTAAGCTCTTTTGCAAGAACTCTTTGAAGACATGACACATGAGTCCCTAGAAGACCCGTGTGACATCTCTCCCTTTTGACTCTAAACAAAATGTCCCCTGAGAAATTTCACAACATTTGCAGCACACTTTAGCATTGCACCTTTAGGTTTAAGTTGTTCATGGGTTAGCACCCTTTTCACAATTGCACCTGCACCTTCATGTTCTCCCTTCCCATGCCCTGACTAAAAGAAGTTCCATATCATAGTCGTGCCTGTTAGCCCTGGATATCTTCCTACAAAGTAAAATGGACGTTTAGCTTTAGATTGAGAAGCTTCACCATCTAACCATACCCAATGTTGGCTTAATTCAAGGTTTAGCTCCCTCAACCATTGCCAATGTAATTGGAAACAATGTTGCACAAAAAGGGTGTCATGCTTCTTCTCATCGGATATGAAGAAGTGGATTACCTTTTTAGGAACACCCTCCGAACGAAAATATGTGATATGCACAAAAATAGTTACCTGTACAGACCACCAATGCATAGATTGTATTTCATTTTGCTTGTGGAATGTATAGTTTTCTGCAAAATCAACCACTGAAACCACAACATCGCTTGGGAATTTAGAGACACACATCTTAAACTGGTTTGCTTGCCATAAATAAATGAAATTGTGCTTGATAAATTTCTTTAGAGTTTTCTCAAATAATCTTGTTACACCTTTAGGACTCATCTCCCTCTTTATCAATTATTTCCTTTTATGAACTTGTCCTTTATATATTGACTCGACATCTTCAAAGATCTTTACACGAATATGATATTCCTCAATGCTAGTCTCTCTCGGACACCACTTAAAATGTCCTACTCCACAATCAGAGCACTCACCCATCACACATTTGTAGTGGTGGAATGTGGTATCATTTTGACGTGGACATAGAATACTCTCTATAATGTTGTTAATCGATCAAAATGTAGTTGCTAAAGCATTGCACCTTGTCTTCCGTACCTGACAAACATAACAATCACATTTAAAAAGACAGCTATGCACGACCGAGCTTGATTGACATAGGAGATTGATTGCATCCTTAAGGTATGACATTTGAATGTGATAAATGCAACAACATGTGAATCTGTCTTTCAATGTCTTAACAAAATATCGCTTCAATGATTCAAACTTTCGAAGCTGGATATTTATCATTGAATGCAATTGTTTGAAGTGTACAAATAGCTCCATCTACATTACACAAACAAGTGGTTATTAGTAGTCATTAATTAGCTAGTTATCAGTTTGCTATTACTAAGTAGTTGGTGGTTAGTTGTTACAAGGTGTTAGATTGTTACTAATTAGTTCTCAATAATTAGCTATTACTAATTAGCTTGTTAGTAATTTGCTATTATTAAGTAGCTGGTTCTTGGTTAGTTGTTTGTAATTAGCTATTACTAACTAGATGGTTCTTAGTTAGTTCTCAGTAATTAGCTATTACAGAGAACAATTAGCTTGTTAGCAAATAGCTATTACTAAGTAGCTGGTTCTTGGTTAGATACTTGTAATTACCTATTACTAATTAGCTTGTTACTAATTAGATATTATTAAGTAGCTGGTTCTTGGTTAGCTATTTGTAATTAGCTATTACTAATTAGCTTGTTACTAATTAGCTTATTACTAATTAGCTTGTTACTAATTAGCTTGTTACTAATTAGCTATTACTAATTAGCTTGTTACTAATTAGCTATTACTAAGTAGATAGTGTTGGAGTCTATTGATCTCCAAAGTACAGCTAGAAGTAGGTGAAACCCAACAGGACCTAGTTGACTTTTTCACAAACTTGTATGCACAGACCAATTTTCTTGCAGAGCAAATTGCTCTTTACTCACTTGGAATTTTCCAAAACTGTTTCACACACATAAACTAGACTCTAAGAGCTTTCCAACAAGATATAGAACACCTCAAATGGATAAATACACAATGAGCTATGACCTCTGGAATATGTATCTTTAATGGAGACCTTGAAACAGAGATGAACCTAAGGACACACATCACTTGCAGAGACTACTGCTCTTAACTCACAACTCCAATGACTTTGAAACTTTCTATAATACAAGTAGACTTAAAGAGCTTTCTAACAAGCCAAAGAACACATGGTTTGGATACATACACAAGGAGATATGACCTCTGCAAGTTTGAGGTTTAATGGAGACCTTCAGCAGGGATAAAAAACAGAGAACACACACTACTTGCAGAGAGTATTGCTCTCAGCTCACAAATCCAATGATTATGAACATTTACAGGAAGAAAATAGACAGTAAGAGCTTTCCAATGAGCTATCAAACATGTAATTTGGATATATAATGAGGGAGATACAAGCTCTGCAATCTCTGCATACAAAACTACAGCAGTGTAGAGATACACATATGACTCTCTTGGACATCCCACAAGATCACGACTTTTCTCCTCTTTTTATAGCATGGGAAACTAATCTAAAACCTTCCTAATACATCTAAATTCGTGGTAGACACTTGGATGGAGGTATTACATGACTCAAGTGCTCAAATAAGCAAAGTATTGATAGACTTTGAGAACTAGCCACATCGACCTTCCACTAGGACACCACTGAAGCTCCCTTGTGACTCACTAATTTGACTCACCATGTTCTAGAACTCACGTGGTATTTTTGCTACATTTTATGAATAATATGAGCCTTCTTGAAGTATTTGAAGACTTCCCAAAGGTATTTACATAATTTGAAACTTGTACCCTACATAAAATAAATATTCGCAACATTCTCCCCCTCAAGTTTCAAAGGGTATTTCCTTCATGCCAAGAATATAGTTGAATCTTCGAAGCTTTGGTCCATCCAAGGATTTGGTGAAGATATCTGCAACTTGATCCTTTGTTCCAACAAAAGAAACCTGCACTTCATTGTTCATGGCCTTCTCTCGAACATAATGATAGTGAACCTCTATATGCTTTGTTCTAGCATGAAAAATAGGATTTGAGGTCATATGAATGCTGCTCAAGTTATCCCCATATATCAGTGGTACATCAACCTGCACATTCAAGTCATGAAACAACTTTTTAAACCACATAACCTCAGTAGTAGCCAATGCTAAACCTCTATACTCAGCCTCTGTAGAAGATAAAGCAACTGTAGGCTGTTTCTTTGAACTCCATGTTAATGTCTTGTTTCCTGCTATTACCACATATCCACTTGTGGATCTTCTGTCATCTTTGCTTCTAGCCCAATCTGCATCACTAAAGACTTTAAGAGTTAGATCAGCATCATGACTATAAAATAATCCTTCGTTCATGGTACCTTTCAAATACCTAAGCACTCTTTTCGCTGCATGCATATGAGGTACTCTAGGTTCATGCATAAACTGTGACAATACTCCGACTGCATAACATATATCAGGTCTAGTTTTTGTTGCATAAATCAAAGATCCTACCATGGATCTATATACATTCATATCATGCAACTCATCACCTTCCTTTGCGCTTAGCTTTACATTACATTCCATTGGAGTAGAAACAAATTTACATTCCTGCATACCAAACCTTTTCAGCATATCACATATATACTTTCTTTGTATCAACCACATACCTTCATCGCTATACACAATTTCAATCCCAAGAAAGTATCTGAGCAAACCAAGATCTGAAATTTTAAATTCCTTTCCCAAATTACCTTTTATCTCATCAATTGCTTTTGCATCATTCCCTGTAATCAACAAGTCATCCACATAAATGCATACATAGACACACATGCCATCTACATGTTTTACATAAAGTGAAGGATCAGCATGACTCGCTGTGTATCCTTGCAACATAAGATACTTTACCAACCTTGCATTCCATGTCCTTGGTGCCTGCTTAAGACCATATAATGCCTTCTTTAACCTGCATACATGATTAGGACATTTTGCATCCACATAACCATCTGGTTGTGACATATACACTTCTTCATTTAACTCACCATTAAGAAAGGCATTCTTTATATCGAGTTGATATATATTCCACCTTTTACTTGCAGCTAAAGCCAACAAAGTTCTCACCGTTGCCATATTTGCTACTGGACTAAATGTTTCCTCATAGTCCACACCTTGAGTTTGATTATATCCTTTTGCTACAAGTCTAGCCTTATATCTAGACACACTACCATCACTATTTCTTTTAATCTTAAAAACCCACTTGCAACCAATTACCTTTTGCTTTGGTGTACTTGGAACTAAATTCCAAGTCTTGTTATCCTGTAGTGCTTCCATTTCTTCTCTCATTGCTTTCTCCCACTTTTCATCTCCTTTGGCCTCATCATAACATGTGGGTTCATTTTCCTGCTCAACTTTTGTCATAAAAGCATAATGAGTATTCATGAAAGATTCATAAGTATACCTTTGAGGTTGCTTACTTACTCTTGAAGTTCTTCTTACCTCCAATGTAGATGCTCTTCCTTTCTTATTAGGAACCTTTGATGATTCTCCATACTCACATACATCACTAATTTCCTCTCCTTCATCATTAACTTCAACAAGTTTGAGTTTACCTTTACTTTTAACACTTGGAGGTGACTCTTGCCTTAATCTTCCATTGAAAGGTGATCCTCTTTCTTCATCTAAACCACTCCTTTCATCATTTAAACTTCCTGATGGCTGAACTATGCATTCATCTCCTTCAACCACACCTTCTTCATTTTCATCCATGACCTGCAAACAATTCTTATCTGCATACCATGAAAGTGATTCATCAAAGTTTACATCTCTTGACACAACAACCTTATTGGTATGAGGATTATAGCATCTATATCCTCTTTGAGTATCTGCATAACCAATAAATATACATTTTTCTGATTTCGCATCAAGTTTAGATCTCACCTCACTAGGTACATGTACATAACATACACAGCCAAATACTTTCAAATGACTTACACTTGGTTTCCTTTCATGCCATACCTCATATGGTGTCAAATGATGAACTCCAGCAGGCGGAACTCTATTCATAATGTAAACACTTGTGCTAACAACTTCAGCCCAAAAATAATTAGGCAAACACATATCATTAAGCATGCTTCTAGATGCTTCTGCTATGATTCTGTTTCTTCTTTCTGCGACTCCATTTTGTTGTGGAGTATACCTGCATGTAACTTCTCTTTTGATACCTTCATCATACAAAAAATCAGTAAAAGCTTGAGAGAAATACTCTCCTCCTCCATCGGATCTTAGCTTCTTAATATACCTTCCTGTTTGCTTTTCGACATATGATTTGAACTTCTTGAAACAATCAAAGACCTCACTCTTATGTTTAATAAAATACACAAATGTCATTCTACTATGATCGTCAATGAATGATACATAGTACTTATTACCAACCAAGGATGCCTCTTTAGTAGGTCCCCACACATCTGTGTGTATGAGATCTAGCAAACCATCACTTACATAGCTTGAATGCTTGAAAGGTTGTCTACTCTGCTTACCCATTTGACATGCTTCACAAAGATGCACCATATGTTGCTTAGTAAGATCAGGTAATCCTTCAACAATCCTCTTCTTTGATAGCTCCTTTAACCTGTGTACATTCATGTGTCCAATCCTTTTGTGCCATAGATCAAGCTGTGCTATTCGATGCATACCATAAGAGAAATAGTTTGTATGATTTGGGTTTACCTTGAATGTAAACAATCTACCTTGTTTTTGACCTCTAGCAATTAACCTCCTTTGCTTTGGATCCTCAATGAAGCAACCTGCATGATTAAATCTCACTTGTAGACCTTTTTCTACCATTTGACCAACCGACATCAAATTCTTAGTGATCGTTGGCACATAAAGTACATCCTTCAAGCAATTTTTCTTTCTCTTATCCTGCATAACAACATCTCCAACCTGCATAATCTTATGTGTTGTATCATCTCCTGTTTCAACATGACCTTTACATGACGGATTATGCATATTAGAAAACCATGAAGCATCATGAGACATGTGATTAGAACAACCACTATCTACATACCATACATCGCTATTGCAATTCATCTTAGTTTCTACATTCATCATAAGAAGAGAATCATAATCATCACTTTTACCTTCAACTGCATAATTTCCTTGTTGTTTACCTCTTCTTGAATAGCCTCCTCTTCGATTACCACCTTGATTATTTTCATTTTGATAACAACCTTTGGCATAGTGTCCATCCACATATATAGCAATTGTTCTTATTATCTTCACTCCTTTGTCTTTGGTTGTAGTTGTAGTGACCTTGACGTTATTGTTTCTCTATATTTCCTTTTCTTTTCCTTCCAATAACATCTTAATGCTTGTTGATCACTATTCACTAGTAGTATTGTATTAACTTCCATCAGTTTGCTTGTCCGAGGTTGCCCTGCATCAACACACTACAAATGATGAAGAAACCATACATACAAGAACATCTACCACTCATCAATCCACTTTATTATATTGAATTTACATTGTCTATGCTCATCTGATATCATTATGTGCTTCATCACTTATGTATGTAGACTTGTTATACCACTTTTAAACCTACAACAATCATCCAAAACCTGAGATGTTAGATACAATGAATGAACAATATGAAACTAAATGGACATTGTTAGGCATACTTTTAAACTTGCAACAATCATCCACAATCTGAGATGTTACTTGTATATAACTTCCCTTTTTTTTAGAGAACACGAAAAAAGTAGATTAATGAGGGAATTGTACAAAATGTGCAGGGGCCAAGAGCCCACACATCACCATAAAATCAATGTCATCAATCTTTACAATGAGAAGCTACACCATCTGACCATACCCAATGTTGGCTTAAGTCAAGGTTTAGCTCTCTCAGCCATTGCCAATGTAATTGGAAACACTATTGCACAAAAAAGGTGTCATTCTTCTTGTCATCAAATATGAAGAAGTGGATTACCTTTTTAGGAATGATCTGCAAACAAAAATATGTGATATGCACAAAAATAGTTATCTGTACAGACTCAAGACACAGTACATAGAAAAATTATGTATAGTGATGGAGTCCCTCTCACTGTTCCCCACTCAACATGCACCACGTAGAAAAAATCACAGGCAAGAAGAGGTATTGTGGTGTACTCTCCAACATGTAGCGCGCATAAAAATAGCTATCAATTTTCCCCACTCACAATGCACCGTGTAGAAAAAATGCCTATAGTGATGGAGTCCCTCTCACTGTTCCCCACTCAACATGCGGCACGAACAAAAACTCCCAGGCGAGATGTTGAGTAGAAGCAAATGCGAGAACCGATTCTTTGGAGTTGATTAAAGCCTCTGATTTTGTGTTGCGCACATATGTCTTCCATCGCCCATCAAGACAATCATTGAAAGATCGTGACTCGTTACAACATCACATGATCAACAAAACAACCAAGAAAACTTCTGCACACTCCATAACAAATGTATGGCTACCAAAGACAACAATCAACTATGCAGAAAAACTCCTAGGCGAGATGAGGTACTATGGCGGACTCTCCAACATGCAGCAAGCACAAAAACCCACATCATGAACGCTCCACGCTCCAGCATGCATACTGCGGCCTACTCTCACCCCGCCACCTCGCTTTTACTTCTCTTTCAATAACTATTGCACGATGTTCAGCTAAGAAGGATCGGGTTTTTCCAGCTAATTAACTATGTCTTGGACATCACTTTTTTGTAAACATTAACATGCTTTCACACATATTATATAATTTTGTTATTTCTTCTCCATAAATATGGAAAATTGACATTCAAAAACACCTCATTTGAGTTTTCATTTGATATTTATAAAACCAATATGTAAGTTAACATAAGACGCTATCGTAAATTCTGCATAAAATAAGCAAGATAACAAAAATGGAGATCACATGAGATGAGCCTAACAAGGGAACACACCATGCCATGAAAAGTAAGCACTTGCTCTTCTTGAAGATTGTAGATGGGACTTTAAAATGAGCTAGTTCCTTAGTAAACACTTTATTTGGATGTGTTCAACAAGTATAATCTATATGTTGTCGATCAAGACAAGCACCCAAAATCATCAAACATTGTCAGCCTTCTTCATGAGCTCTCTACAACCACACCCGCTTTGATACTATGTCAAGGAAAATGAGATAAGGATGAGAGCTCACACACACGAAGAGATGAGCTCACACTAATTGAGGCAACGAAGAATAATCTTCTTATACTTCTTCTACTTCATAAAGACAATATACAAGAATGACCTAATAGAACAATATGAGTACAGTATATAAAGAGCAATACATAAAGAAAACGGTAATGTGTGCAAATGCATTAGTTGGCAAAAAAAAAATGTTCCATCACTCTCGGTAGATAAATATGGTAAAGCTCACGAAAATTATTCTTCACATATATCAATATAACCATTATACATGTCAAAAAAATGAAAAGTGGTACATCTCATCCTCGATCATCAAATGTTGAGCTTGATGTCTCAACATGTGGTGCACATATGACCATGGTGCACAAGTAGTGCACAAGGTATACCTGCATGGATAGGAATCCCTTTGTAATCTTTTCATTTCCATGTATTATATGCTTAACAACCTTAGTCTTAGTCAAATGTAGTCTCATAAGCCCCCCCTATAGAAAAAATTTACTTTGTTTATATTGTCATAAAGGGCAAAACGAGATGCTTTATACACACATGTGAATGTAATTGATGAGGGATCATTTGACAAAGCAATCATAAAGAAGCACAATGGATTGGGTAGTCTATGCTAAGGTTGAGTAAGCGAGTATCTCAAAGGTCGGCTACTTATCCCGAGCCAAATATCTTGGAAAAGATAAAACATGGGAAAGTAAGAAATATGTATGCATACGCAAAAAGGAATGCAAGGAGGTAGAAAATAGGAGAGCACATTACAAAAAAACACATTGTGGAATGGGTGCATTAGAGGCACAATACATTACACACTTTCTATTGGTACTCTTGGAGCTCATCGATTGCATACTAAGGCTAGTTCACTCTAGCACTTCTATCCATGGTGAAGGATTGTGCATATAGGCTATGGAAGAGGATTAAGAAGCTTGGGTGCTCCCCGCACTTGTAGAGGAGGTTTTGTACAAGTGGCATAGGGGAGCCAAAGACCAATTCAAGGGGCTAAGTGCATTGGCATATCCTATGCCTACAAGTATTGTGCTTTGGTACTTGTTGATATCCATGTACTTGAGTGTGCTTGCTATCTTTCTACATATGTGTGCTTTTGAGTTGCAACTCTTTTTGCATCTTTTGCTACTTGTAATCCTCTCTTTAGTTGCAATGTAAGTGTTCAATCAAGGAGGATTAAGTGTGAGTCTTGTGTACTTTTTGCATGCCTTGTTTATTTTCATCTATTCCCATGTCTCCACAAACATCCAAACACTACAAGGAATACGGGTGCATAGGGACCATTAAGGCGACACAATTTCGTCGCTATAAAATTGCAAAAAGCGTCGCAAGAAGTGTCCAACACAGACCGTCAATTAAAGATGAGCTAAACGACATTTTTTTTTGAGGTGTGGCACGATGAGATGTGTGACGCTCGCATTGAGCCTTGGTAAAGCGAGGGTTTAAGAAAGCGTCACTTAAGCAACGCTTTTTTGCATCGCATAAGTGATGCTAAAAGCATCCACTACAACATATCATGCATATACCGAGGCTTCTACCAAGGAAAATGAACGGGGGCGATTTTGCCCCGACGTCGGTGTAAGGGTCGGTGTAGGCGTCGGAACCAAAGCGTCGGTATAAGCGTCGATATATGCGTCGGTATATGCGTCGGTATGAGCGTCAGTATATGCGTCAGTATAAGCGACGGTATAAGTGACGGTATAAGCCATGATATGCCCCTGGGCAAAATGGTCGGTATAAGCATCGGTATGTGCCTGGGGATACCGACGCTTATACCGTCACCTATACCGTCGACCATATCTGCAAAATTTTTTTGGGCAGAGTGTGTTGTCTCTTGCTACAACAACATTCCCATGTTGTTGTGTAGCAAAAGACAATCCACTCTGCCCAAGAAAAACCCAACTACATGTGACATGTATGACAGGCAACAAAAAAATGATTTGATAAAGCAAATCATACTGTCAAATACAAAAGACATGAGCAAAATGAATCATGAATCCTATACAAAGAAATGGGACACATAGACATGATATTTATAAACAACAACTAGAACACATGTATATGTGTGTCTGCCTATGTATATACATGTGTATGTGTACATGTATTATGTGTGTATATTTCTATATGTGTAAATATTTATCTGCATGTGTAAAAACCCTAAAACCCTAATCCTAAAGACCTAGACCTAAAATAGGTGTATGTGTTTATGCTTGTGTATATATATGTGTAGGTGAATATATATATGTGTATGTGTGTGTATGCATATGTGTATCTATGTAAAAATCCTAAAACCCTAATTCTGAAGACATAGACCTAAAACATGTATATGTGTGTATGTGTGTATGCATGTGTATATATATGTGTATGTGTATATGTATTATGTGTTTATATGTGTATATGTGTGCATGCACGTGTGTATATATGTAAAATCCAAAAACCCTAACCCTAAAACATGCATATGTGTGTATGTATATGTCACAGATGTGTATGTGTGTATGCATGTGTGTGTGTGTGTGTGTGTGTATATATATATATATATATATATATATATATGTATGTATGTATGTATGTATGTATGTATGTATGTATGTATGTATGTATGTATGTATGTATGTATGTATGTATGTATGTATGTATGTATGTATGTATGTATGTATGTATGTATGTATGTATGTATGTATGTATGTATGTATGTATGTATGTATGTATGTGTGTGTGTATGAATGTATGTGTGTGTGTATGTGTGTATGTGTGTATGTGTGTATGCACGTGTATATATATGTGTATGTGCATATGTATTATGTGTTCATATGTGTATATGTGTGTATGCATGTGTGTATATATGTAAAAGCCAAAAACCCTAACCTTAACCCTAAAACATGCATATGTGTGTATATTTATGTCACGTGTGTGTATGTATGCATGTGTGTGCATGTGACTCTCTCTCTCTCTATGTGTATGTGTGTATGTATGTATGTATGTGTGTCTGTATGTATGTATGCATGTGTGTGTATGTATGTATGTATGTGTATGTGTATGTGTATGTGTATGTGTATGTGTATGTGTATGTGTATGTGTATGTGTATGTGTATGTGTATGTGTATGTGTATGTGTATGTGTATGTGTATGTGTATGTGTATGTGTATGTGTATGTGTATGTGTATGTTGTATGTGTATGTGTATGTGTATGTTGTATGTGTATGTGTGTATGCATGTGTATATGTGTGCATGTGTGTATGTATTATGTGTGTATATGTGTAAAAGTAAAAAAACCCTAATCCTAAAACCCTAACCCTAAAACATGTATATGTGTGTCTGTGTGCATGTATATGTGTGTGTATGTATGCATATGCATATGTTTATGTAATATGTATGCATCTGTGTGTATGTATCTCTATGTCTCTCTCTTTGCATATGCATATGTGTATGTAATATGTATGCATGTGTGTGTATGTATCTCTATGTCTCTCTCTTTCTCTCTATCTATATCTCTCTCTTTATCTCTCTCTCATCTCTCTCTCCCTCTTTCTCTCTCTCATTCTCTCTCTCTCTCTCTATTTATAATAAAGAACAAAACAATCACTTACATCGATGTAATTCTTTTGAACGCTCTCATCAAAGCCCAATTGACATCGTCTCTTGTCAAATTCCAAAGAATCAATGTCAAAAATTGCCTGCAAAACAAAAGAAAAGAGAAATTCAAAAACCCTAATCCTAAAACCCTAACCCTAAAACATGTATATGTGTGTATGTATATGCGATGTGTGTGTATGTGTATGTGCATGTATGCATGTGTGTGTATACATATGTGAGTGTGTATTAATATGTGTGTGTATGTAATATGCATGTGTGTATGTATGTATGTGTGTGTACATGCATATGTGTGTGTATGTATGTATGCATATGCATGTGTGTATGGACATATGTGTGTGTATACATATGTGAGTGTGTATGTAATATGCACGTGTGTGTGTACATGCATATGTGTGTGTATGTATGTATGCATATGCATGTGTATGCACATATGTGTGTGTATACATATGTGAGTGTGTATTTATATGTGTGTGTGTGTATGTAATATGCATGTGTGTATGCATGTATGTATGTGTGTGTGCATGCAAATATGTGTGTATGTATCTCTCTCTTTCTTTCATCTCTCTCCCTCTCTCTATCTCACTCTATATCAATCGAAAACAAAACAATCACTTACATCGATGTAATTGTTTGGAGCATTGTCGTGAAAGTCTTGTTAATGTTTTCCTTCGTCGAATTCCAAAGAACTGATGCCAAAAATCTCCTGCAAAACAAAAGAAAAGAGAAATTCATAAACCCTAACCCTAAAACCCTAACCCTAAAACATGTATATGTGTGTATGTGTGTATGTATATGTGATGTGTGTGTATGTGTATGTGCATGTATGCATGTGTGTGTATACATATGTGAGTGTGTATCATATGTGAGTGTGTATATATATGTGTGTGTGTATGTAATATGCATGTGTGTATGTATGTATGTGTGTGTACATGCATATGTGTGTGTATGTATGTATGCATATGAATGTGTGTATGCACATGTATGCATATGCATGTGTGTATGTATACATGTGTGTGTGTACATGTGTGTATGTATATGTGTGTATACATGTATGTATGTATGTCAGTATGAGAATGAATATGTGTGTGTATGTATATGCATGTGTGTATCTAATATGCATGTGTGTATGTAATATGCATGTTTGTATGTAATATGCATGTATGTATGTATATGTGTGTATGCATGTGAGTATGTAATATGTATGTGTATGTATATGCATGTGTGTATGCAATATGTATGTGAGCGTGTATGTAATATGCATGTGTGTATGTAATATGTATGTGAGTATGTGTATGCATATGTGTGTGTATGTATGTATGCATCTCTCTCTCTATCTCATTCTCTTTCTATTTCATCTCTCTCTCTCTCTTTCACTCTCTCTCTATCTTTCTCTTTCATCTCTCTCTCTTTCTTTCTCTCTCTCTCTCTATGTTTCTCTAGATCTCTCTCTTTCTTTCATCTCTCTCTCTATCTCACTCTATATCAATCGAAAACAAAACAATCACTTACATCGATGTAATTGTTTGGAGCGTTCATCAAGGTCCACTTAATGTTGCCCTTGGTCAAATTCCAAAGATTTGATGCCAAAAAGCTCCTGCAAAACGAAAACACAAAGAAAGAGAAAACACAAAGAAAGAGAAAGGGTGCTACAGTATGTGCAATTCTTACCAAAATTTCAGATCTAGAGAAAGAGAGAGAGAGAGAGAGACAGAGAGAGAGAAAGAGAGAGAAAGAGAGAGAAAGAGAGAGAAAGAGAGAGAAAGAGAGAGATGTGTGTACACAATAGGTTCGGAATGTAGTTCGCACGCGCAAACTCGACAGTAGCAAACTTTGGTTCAAAATGCAAGCAGACGTCGAATTTTTGCTCTCGAGCCCGGTTAAAAGTTGCCTCGGTATAAGCATCAATATAAGCGTCGGTATGAGCGTCGGTATAAGCGTCGGTAACTTACAGTAAAGTACCGATGCCTATACCGGCGCTTGAAAGAACTTGGAGAAGCTTGTCGAAGGTAGAAAAGTGCGTTTCGAAGCGATGAAGTTTGGTCAAGCCAACCGGCACAAGACCAGCCCTTGAGCTTTTGGAAACTCAAATAGACCTTATAGGCATGCTATAAGTGCAAAGAAACACACTATGTACCTTGGAGCATCAAGGAGAATCAGTCGATACAAAACAGATAGGTTTGCGGGTCGACTAGCTAAAAAAACTTACTATCTATGGAAGAGACAATGAACTTCAAATGCCCATAGCGACCAGCGTGATTACAATTAGAAAAAATCCTTTTATGGGAGTGATACACATAGGGTTGAGTGTATGGAATGCACAAAAGTATAAGGAATAAGCAAAATATGCTATAGGAATGAATGCGACATTCACCGGTGGTACTTCCTATTTTTCAGGAATATGCAGAGATTGACCCCGAGGCAGAAAAACAGCGATTTCTCCAAATCTGCTGAACCAAATGCTTTGAAAATTTACAGGCATAAACTAGACATTGATACCTTTCCAATGAGTCCTTTTGCACTCAATTTGGAGCTCTGAGGAGAGAGCAGCAGCCTCTGCAAGATTACTGTTGGCGAAGAAAATGATGCAGAAATTGAAGGAGCAAGACAATGATGGTCACAAGTGTATGTATATTGCTTCCATGTAATGTACAAGTGATTTCAACTCCTTATATAGCCTCTAGGAGTGTTCCACGACTTTTACAACTTGATTTTGAATTCAAATGAAGGTGGGAATGGTTGTTGGAGGGAATCAATTCACTTCCCTACAATCTAGGAAAAGTGAAGATCTTGATTGATCTACTTTTAGGTGATTGATTGCTTGATTGAATGCAACTTCAACCACCAAAATTTCGTGGGATTTTGGCCCTATATTTGTACC
Source organism: Ceratopteris richardii (assembly GCA_020310875.1). NCBI lineage: Eukaryota > Viridiplantae > Streptophyta > Polypodiopsida > Polypodiales > Pteridaceae > Ceratopteris > Ceratopteris richardii. The sequence goes on from CM035434.1 coordinate 88,386,381, forward strand.
TTTACATGTGTAAAACTCAAGGCTTTTACAACGGTAAATGAGCCATCAAAATATTCTCAAAAAATACAATAAATGAGCATATGAAAAAGAACTCTCCAACGGATATTCTTTCGACGCGATAGCCTTTGATGTAGATAAAATCCACCTCAAGCATAGTGTAAGCTTGATGTTCCAACAGCGCTCATACTGACGTTGTGTATACCGATGATTAAATGACCATCGGTATTGCATCCGTCGTTTTTCAAGCATTTTTAACGGTCATACCGACGTCGAGGGGTAACCATCAGTATGGGCAACGTCGGTATGCCCCTCATATGTTGTAGTGGTCGCTTATGCGATGCGGATTCCAATGCTTTTTACGATGCCTTATCATCGCTTACACGATGGTCTGTTGACGAAAAAAATTAAAATGTTGGAGGCTCTTTGATTGGCATGTTCATGCATGTGATCGAAGAGCTTTCCAACGTTCGCAATTGCATTGCGCTTACGAGCTGAAACAAGTATATGCAGAATTGTTGTTTTGCCTAATATCTATCTTATTGTCTCTCTCTGTCTCTGTTTCTCTCTTTCTACCTCTTTCTCTCTTTGAATTCTCTCTCTCTCTCTCTCTTTATTGTAGGTTATTCAAGAAGCTAACCAAGCAAAAAGTATGGCTAACTATTGTAAGTACAATTTCCATTCTTTGTATATCATTTGAATTGTGTTATTTTCATTAGTTAGCATACTCACACTTATTGATATGCACATATACACTTATACATGATGAAGATGCACGTTCACATATATACACATATACACATGCACATACACACACATATATACACACACATACATGTGCACATGCACTTACACATACACATGCATATGCACAAACGTTTCTACAACCACTTAAAAAGACTTGCATGCATACATTATTGCATATATATATATATATATATATATATATATATATATATATATATATATATATATATATATATATATATATATATATATATATATATATATATATATATATATATATATACACACATTAACATATGTTTAAATACATGTATATGCACATCCACATGCATGCACATTCACATGCATGCACATGGATGCAAATGGAAATGCATCCACACACACATGCATGTTTAATACATATACACATGCATATACATACATTTGTATATGTTTATACACATACAAATACATATGCATGTATGTATATATACACACACATACACATATACACATATATATACACATACGTACACACACATATACACATGCACATACACATGCACATACATACATATACACATATACATGCACGTACACACATATACACATACACTTACACATATACATGCACATACATATACATACAGATACACATGCACATGCACATACTTATATACACATATACACTTACACATGCACATACACATACATACATATACACACACATACACATGCACATGTACATTCGCATACATACACATATACACTTACACATGCACATGCACATACATGCATATACACATTACATATGTACATACGTTCATATACACACACATATTACACACATATACATGCACATACATACACACACATATTTACACACATATACATGCACATACGTACCCACATAATTATATAACTAAAGTACTAAAACACATGCTTAATATAAACAATAATAACAATAAATAGAACAAAACTTTTCATTAATTAATACCATACACACAATTCAAAACATAACTGAAATGAACAATATATATATATATATATATATATATATATATATATATATATATATATATATATATATATATATATATATATATATATATATATATATATGTAAATACGTATAATCCAATGTCATAATCAAGAATCCTAATCATCATCATCATGATGATCATCATCATCAGCATCATGATCATCCTTATCCTCATCCTCATCATCATGATCATCCGCATGATCTGATGTATCTGTGTGAGCACCCTGTGATAATTGAGATCGTCCCTCCTGTGTCTGTCTCTCCACCTCATCCATATCTACCTCTCCATAATACTCCTATATTACATATAACAAACATAAATAAGTAAAACAATTAAAACATCCATAAAAAAATAATTATATAAAATTTAATAATACTCATAAAGGCATCCGGATGATCTCGCATATACTCGCTCAAACGTCGATATCCAAAATGTGTAGCATACTCGATCTCATGTTTATGCATTTATCCCACAATAATGTGTATTTGTGTATATGTGAATATGTGTGTATATGTGTATGTGTAAATGTGTATATGTGAATATGTGTGTATGTGTAAATATGTATATGTGAATGTTTATGTATGTAAATAATTAGATTATTAATATCAAATACCATTATTTGTAGATTCCAATCAATCAGATGGAGCTCCACCACCATCTCCTAATCGTGCAAGGACTATATACTGTAAGTATATCAAACATTTAATTATATATATATTTGATAAACATATAACTTATATATTTTTTTGTTTCTTATTATAATCAGATTTAGATCACAGAGGGCAATCCACCACCTCCTACTCATGCAACGACTTCACATGTGTGCTCTGATAGGAATTATGATGAATTTTACTATCAAGAGCATATTGTATGTTGGTGTAACTCTTGTTATGGCACGTATCGAAGACCACGATTGGAATGATTGAACATGAGGCAGAGTATGGTACTTTTGAGCGTGCACCATCACCTGGTCAATGTGATATAGCTTGGGTATGTATTTTTTCTATAAGTTAATGTGATTTTTTTATTTAAAAACCATATACAAAATCAAATTACTGTTGATATCCAGGAATACTTGCTCAATGATGATGATGATGATGATAATTTTTCTCATAATGTTAATATACCTCATACACATCATGGACTTGTTGTTCATCAAATTACAAGCAGCAGTTTCTAGAAATCCTCTACCTCCTAGTTTAGAGACTGAAACGGCTGGAGATTATCCATTGCGGGCTCGTGATCGTTCTCTAGTACAAACATATGATAGAAGAAGATATGGAGGATGGAATAGAGGACCACTTCCTTTAGATGGAAAGGTTTTCAACTTTTGGGGTAATCACTATATGATTGCTCCATCCACTATTACTAATGTTGGTCGTGGTCTCTTTATTGTAGAGAATCTGTATGTGCCTCCGAACTCTGAAGTCACTCTTATATCATTTTGTGGTCCTATATATGGATGGGGAGATTGGCATCGACTTGCACGTTATGTTCAAAGCATGAGTACTTATGGAATATGCTTGAATGCAGCATCCCTTACTAGTAGAAGGATTTCACATGCAGAAAATGAAAGATTATATATTGATGGAAGACCTTATACGCATGGAAATATAGCAGGTTTAATAAATAGTAGTCGAGGGTTACATAATAGTTCAAGGACTAATTGCACATTTGAGGAGCGTGACAATAGTCATAAATCACCATACATGAGTAGAGATGTATCAAGATTCATAGTTGTCAATGCTATTACTACATTACATGCTGAATTTTATGTTTAAAGTTTACTTTTTATTCATTTATGGAATACTACTGATTTTTATTCATGTGTGTAGATATTAACGTATGATGTTTGATGGTATTCCTCCACACCATTCACAATTACCAGTGAGACCTCATTTATCAAAAGCTTCTATGAGGAGGCTACGCAAAAGTGATCCTTTGGAATATGCAAGGTTGAAACATCTATATTCAAAATGACAGTGAGAGCATTGATATTTCTAAAACTGAGAAATATCTTCGAGAGGAATGTCTAAAGCATGTATATGAAGGAAATCGTTTGACACGACTAAGTGTTTCGGCACTATTAAGGTATAATTTTCAATTTTCTATATATATATATATATATCTATATATATATATATATATATATATATATATATATATATATATATATATATATATATATATATATATATATATATATATATATATATATATATATGCATAAATATATACATATAAATACATGCATATATAAACATACACATAATATACATGAATGTATACACACATATACACACATACACATGTTATGAGAGTAACGTCAAATTTTACATACCTGTATCGAATGAAGATGTTTTGTCCATCTAGCCTTTAGAATTTTCCACCCAACCTTTAGAACCTTCTTGACACATCTGTTTCTCCTATTCTAGTCAACCTAATACCTGTGCTGCAAACTCTTTTACATACAAATAATAAGTATCAGTTATCTATGAAGGTATTAAGTCGTTAGTAAAATGGGAGGACCAGATTTATCTTAAAGATTTTGAAGAATGGAAAAATAATTTTAAAGGATGGGCGGAAAAAAAGCATCCATTTAATGCACGTTTTTATTCTTACTTTAGCTAAGATAAGAACAAGAACTTCCATTGAATGGACACTTTTTGTCCACCCATCCTTTAAAACTATTCATGCATCTTTCAAAATCTTCATGATAAATTTGATCCTTCCAATTTACTAATGAATTAATATCTGCATAGCTAACTAATACTTTATATTTGTAAACAAATATGTAAGCCTTACTTAGCAAGACAGGTAATAGATTGACTATAAAATGGGAGACAACCAAACAATTCAATGGTCTAGATATGAAAATCTACAAACCACAATATACAAAAAAAAATTAAAAATGAAATCAAATATACATAGCTACACATGCATACATACATATACATACATACATACATATATACACATACATACATACATACATATATACACATGTATACACACATACATATACATATATGCATACACATACGCAAACATATATATACATACATATACAACTATAAAACACATATACATACATACGTACATATACATGTACACATATGTATAAGCATGCACATGCATATACACATCCACATACACATACACATAAGCATACACATATATAAAATTATATGCATATATATATATATATGTATATTTATTTATTTATTTTTTTTAAATATATCTTATTTTTATGAGCTTATAGGTTATTATCTGAAAAGTTTTTACCAAGTCAGAATATTCTTCCTACCTCACATGACGAAATGAAGAAGATAATCAATAATCTTGGTATAGATTATCAATGAATACATGCATGTCCTAACAATTGTATTTTATATAGACGTGAATATAATGAATCTTTGACATGTCCCAAATTTCAATCTCCTCAATATAAGGACGAAGAAGGTAAAATCCCAAAAAAGGTATTGAGGCATTTTCCATTGGCTCCATGGATTAGACGTATGTTTCAAAGCCCCAAATTATCAAAGCTTTTGACATGGGAACATGATCATAAAAGTATTGATGGAATAATCAGAATTCCTCATGATAGTGTTGCTTTTCAGCATAATAATTCTACATGGCCCGAATTTACACAAAATCCATAGAATCTAAAGTTAGGAGTTGCATTAGATGGGGTTAATCCATTCTCCATGAAATCCAGTAAATGGTCAACGTGGCCAGTGGTAGTCATAAACTAACATCTTCCACCATATCTTAGCATTAAAAAGGAACATTTAATGCTTTCACTTTTAATCACAAGCAAAAGACAAGTTAAAGATATGAATATATATCTTGCTCCATGTTGGGATAGATGGATGGATGCTCCAAGAGACTGAGTAGGTACTGCTAAACCTGATTTGTACCAGCCATCTTTTGCTTCAGAGTTGATAAGTAGACCTTCTTATCTTTCCAATAACCCCAAAAAATGTCCTATGTCCTTTGGAAGTGATTTGTGTAATGATTGAATCAAAACAGATAACTTTGAAGTTCACTAACTCAAGAAAACCTTCTATTTATGTCTTGACACCTGCTGAATGTTTTGCTCAGTGTGACCAGCACAATAGAAATTGATAAAATTCCTTCTAGGGGTATTTAATTAGCTTAGTAATCTACCATTTTCAAGTAGAATGATGTAAAAAGATAAACTATGCTAAGAGAAATCAATTTAGCAAGTTTAGCTATACCCCCGACTTTTTAGGACTGTAGCAGAAAATGACCAGAGTTTACCTCAACGCAGATTTCTCTGAAATGGCTGAATAGAATCACTTAAAACTTTGAGAGAATGTAGATGAGTTTGAGCTGAATCCAATAAGCTTTGAATCACTGAATTTGGTGAAGAATTGACCGAGATATGCCCTTGACAAGTTGACAGACTTTTGAGTAGACTAACAGAGAACTCAGAGATGAATGATGTAAATGTATCTATTAATAAACACTTGTATACAATCACATTGGCATGAACAACATTGCCTAATGGTGTAGAGAGCTGTGAGCTAGAATGTAGACCTCACACACACTCAAAAATCAGTAGAATGAGGCTCCGGAGTGATCTGTCTCACCCGCGAATTTTCATGTTCACTTTTATATGTAATGAGTAAAGATTTGAATTCAAATTCAAATTTTGGCTCCCTATGATTAAGCTCCTACATATTAGGAGATATTCCTTCAATCAAATGAGCTAATTTTTCCACGACTCACTTTGGTAGGTGATTACAAAAGATTCTAAGTCAATTTGACTTTTACAATGAGATAAAGTGGTAATTAAGCACTAGCAATGGTTCCTATGTTTCTTCACATATGTAGAGTCTTCAAGATATCTTTCAAGCCAAATGTGTAGGCTTGTGATTTACTCCAACAGCTCCCCCTCAAGCCAAACATTTTGGCTTAAGTCTTCATCTTCAATCTTCAAGTATATCCTGCAATCCAATCATGGATTTGAACGTGCAAAGTTTGGTTCCATCCAAAGCTTTAGTCAACAAATCTGCACATTGCATGTTGGTTGATACATAGGTAAGTTGAATGTCCTTGCTTATCAACTTCTCTCTCACATAATGATAATGGACCTCTATGTGTTTGGTCCTAGCATGATAGATAGGATTAGCTGCAAGGTGAAGAGAACTTGTATTATCTCCAAAGATTATTGGAGACCTAGTATATAAGCCCAAATTTGTATACAAAAGCTTAATCCAAATGGCTTCTTGTGTGGCATTAGCTAGTCCTCTATACTCTGCCTCTATAGAAGACAAAGCAACAGTAGGTTGCTTCTTTGAAGACCATGAAATTGGTTTGTCACCTGCAAATTAAATATATCCAGAAGTGCTTCTCCTATCATCCTTGCATCTTGCCCAATCTGCATCTGAATAAATTTTGATATCAATATCTGAAGTGTAAGGAAAATACAAATCATGGTTCTGTGTACCCTTGAGATACTTCAAGATTCTCTTGGCAGCCTCTAAGTGAGGTATCCTTGGCTTGTGCATAAATTGACTTAGCACACTTACTCCATATGCAATATCAATTCTTGTAAGAGTAGCATAGTTCAAGCTACCCACCATACTTTGATAACCTCTAATGTCTTTGACTTCATCACGTTCATGGGCACTTAGTTTTAGGTTTACCTCCATTGGAGTGCTTGCTACTTTAGCATCCTGCAAGTGAAACTTCTTCAACATATCCTATATGTACTTTTTCTGAGTAATGTATATCCCTGAACTAGTGTAGACTAATTCAAGCCCCAAAAAATACTTCAATAAACCAAGATCATTGATCTTGAACTCCTTCATCATTTGGCTTTTGATGTACCTGATTCCATTGACATCATTACTTGTAATGATGATGTCATCAACATAAACACAGAGATATATTACTTCTGAATTACTTCTCTTAATGAACAGAGAAGTATCTGCCTTGCTCATGACAAAACCTTGGTCTTGGAGGTATGTAGTTAACCTGTAATTCCATGCCCTAGGTGCCTGCTTCAATCCATATAAAGCCTTTTTTAACTTGCAAACATATGTTACCTTCTTAGGGTCTTCATAGCCAAGAGGTTGTGACATATATACTTCCTCTGAAATCCATCCATTCAAGAAAGCATTCTTGACATCCAATTGGTACATATTCCAATTTTTTGATGCGGCCACACTTACCAACACTCTGATGGTTGGCATCTTGGCCACAGGTGAAAATGTCTCTTCATAGTCAATGCCTTGGGTTTGTGCAAAACCCTTGGCTACCAATCTGGCTTTGTACCTATTAATTGTTCCATCAAAATTTCTTTTCAACTTATAGATCCATCTGGATCCTATTACCTTCATATAATCCTTCTTGGGTACTAACTCCCATGTGTCACTCTCCTTGAGTGCTTCAATCTCCCCTTCCATAGCTTCTTTCCATTCTGATTTGGTTATTGCTTCTTCATATGATCCTGGTTCTTCATTTGACAAATCTTTGGCAAGATAAACTGAATGTTTAGTAACAAGAGATGTATCATACCCATATCTGATAGGTTTTTTGCTTTCTCTTTGAGATCTTCTAAATGGTTGAGCTGAAGATTCAGGTATGTCTTCAAGCTTCTTCATCTTCATTTTGCCTTTGGACTTCCATGCCTTGAACTCTTCAAGGTTGATAGTGTCTTCATCATCTGAACTTGAGTCTTCATTCTGAGTAGGTTCCTCCTTTGTAAGTTTTGGAAATTCCTCTTCCAAATCATAGGGTAGTTTAACCTTCCTGCATTCATTCTCATACCAAGAATCATTTTCATCAAAGATCACATCTCTGCTTACCATAAATCCCTTATTGGTAGGATTTTTAAAACCTGTAACCTTTTTTATTTAAATCATACCCAATGAAAATGCATTTTTCTGCCTTTGGGTCTAGCTTACCTCTTATCTGAGAAGGAATGTGCACATATGCTACACATCCAAATATTTTGCAGTGATCTATTGATGGTCTCTTACCATGCCATGCTTCATAGGGTGTCATGCCATCAAGAGACTTAGATGGTAACCTGTTTATGAGGTAAGTGGCAGTAGAAACACTCTCTGCCCATAGATAGTTAGGTAACTTCTTCTCATTAAGCATAGATCTAGCTGTCTCAACAATTAACCTATTTCTTCTTTCAGCTATCCCATTCTGTTCAGGAGAATACCTTGTGGTTATTTCTCTTTTGATGCCGCTGTCCTGCAAGAAGTCTTCAAACTCATTTGAGAAGTACTCACCTCCTCCATCTGACCTTAGCCTCTTCAAATTCCTTCCTGTCTGATTTTCAACTAATGCAAGATATTTTTTAAAGCAATTAAATACCTCATCCTTATGCTTCATGAAGTAATAATACAGTCCATCTGCTATAATCATCAATGAAAGACACATAGTACCTTGATCTTGAGACTGAGGGGTCTTTGCTAGGTCCCCATACATCTGTGTGTACAAGCTCTAGGTAGTCTTCATGCATGTATCCTTTCTTGGAGAAGGGTAACCTGTGAGACTTACCAAATTGACAAGCACCACACTTGTAAATCATATGTTGCTTGGATACATTAGGTATCCCAAGCACACATTGGTCCCTGCATATTTGCTTCAAGGTTCTTTCTCCTATATGCCCTAATCTTTTGTGCCAAATCTCAAGCTCTGAAAGTGTTTGATCCTTATAACTGTATAGTGCAATATTCTTTGTATCTTCCAACTCAAAAGTGAAAAGTCTACCTGATTTTTCTCCTTTTGCAATCCTCTTGAACCCATGCCTTGGATCCTCCACATATGCTCCATATTGGTTGAATCTGACCTGCAAACCTTTCTCCACAATCTGACCAACACTCATCAAATTTTTGGTAATGGTTGGTACATAGAGTACCCTGCTCAACAAATTCTGATTACCATCACAAGTCTTAACATTTATAACTTTAACTACTGAATGCTTTGTATCATCACCTGTTTGGACTTGATGCTTACCTTTTGGTTCCTCAAGATCAGAGAGTAGTGCCACATTGCCAGCCACATGATTTGAGCACCCTGAGTCAATGTAGAATAGGTGGTCATCATTTGTACCTGACTTTGAAGTCATGTTCATGATCAGAAGAGAGTCATCCTGCTCTTCTGTGTAGTTGTTGTAGTCCTTTCTGGTTTTGAATCCTCCTTGGTAGTTGCCATTGTAATTGTTGTTGTAATTCTTGTTGTACCCTTGGTGATGGTTGAACCTTCCTCTTGACTGTGAGTATCCACCTCTTTGGTAGCCTCTTCCTCTCTGATTTTTGTAATTCCTGAAACACTCATCTGTAGTACGATTTGATAGACCACAAATGTTGCATGGTGATGAGTTATAGGGTCTCTCCATACCTTGCTTACCTCCTCTGCCCCTTCCTCTTGAAGATCTACCTCTCCCTGCATAGTTGGCTTGGGAGGTAGAGCCTTCATCTTCCACCTTCTTGCTCTTGCCTTTATCCTTAGACTTTTTATCAGTGTATAGGGCAGAAGAGTTATTACCTTTGGATGTATCTCCATTCTTGGTGAGCTTTGCTTCATGTGTAAATAGTTGTCCCATGAGAGTTGTAAGATCTGGAGTGTGCATGTCCATGTAGAGATCCATTGCAATGGTGAAATTTTCCCATTTGTCATCAGCCTTGATTCCATTGATCACTTGCCTTACAATTTGTTCTTCTTCAATCTCTTCTCCTATGCTTGCTAACTAATCTGCAACATCTTTGATCTTGGTCACAAATTCTGAAACAGCTTGCTTAGGTTGCTTCCTTAGTGTTGTGAATTCAAATCACAACTGATTTTTCCTAGCCCTTGTATTGGAGGAAAAATATGATGACAAGGTTTCCCAAGTCTCTTGGAATGTCTTACAATTTCTAATATGTGGCAAAAGAAAATCAGATATAGAGTTGAGTAAATAAGACCTTGCCAATGCATCCTTGGCACACCATGTGTTGAGCTTTTCTTGTTCTTCCTTGGTTGGCAATCCTCTTGCTTTGAATGAGGGCAATTCCTCATCTCCTGAGATGTATCCATAGAGACTCCTTCCTTGTAAGTAGGTCTTCATCCTTAGAGACCATGCTTGATAGTTGTTCCTGTCCAATTTATCAATAAATGAAGGAAAACCATCTCCCATTTTACCTTAGTTTGCTCTGATACCACTGTTGGGATAGATGGATGGATGCTCCAAGAGACTGAGTAGGTACTGCTAAAACTGCTTTGTACCAACCCTCTTTTGCTTCAGAGTTGATAGGTAGACCTTCTTAGCTTTCCAATAACCCCAAAAAATGTCCTATGTCCTTTGGAAGTGATTTGTGTAATGATTGAACCAAAACAGATAACTTTTGAAGTTCACTAACTCAAGAAAACCTTCTATTTATGTCTTGACACCTGCTGAATGTTTTGCTCAGTGTGACCAGCATAGTAGAAATTGATAAAATTCCTTCTAGGGGTATTTAATTAGCTTATTAAGCTAACATTTGCAAGTGGAATGATGTAAAAAAAACTATGCTAAGAGAAATCAATTTAGCAAGTTTAGCTATACCCCCGACTTTTTAGGATTGTAGCAGAAAATGAACAGAGTTCACCTCAACGCAGTTTTCTCTAAAATGGCTAAATAGAACCACTTCAAACTTTGATAGCATGTAGATGACTTTGAGCTGAATCCAATAAGATTTGAATCACTGAATTTGGTGAAGAATTGACCGAGATATGCCCTTGACAAGTTGAGAGACTTTTGAGTAGACTAAGAGAGAACTCAGAGATGAATGATGTAAATGTATCTATTAATAAACACTTGTATATAATGCCATTGGCATAAACAACATTGCCTAATGGTGTAGAGAGGTGTGAACTAGAATGTAGACCTCAGACACACTCAAAAATCAGTAGAATGAGGCTCGGGAGTGATCTGTCTCACCCGCGACTTTTCATGTTCACTTTTATATGTAATGAGTAAAGATTTGAATTCAAATTCAGATTTTGGCTCCCTATGATCAAGCTCCTACATATTAGGAGATATTCCTTCAATCAAATGAGCTACTTTTTCCACGACTCACTTTGGTAGGTGATTACAAAAGATTCTAAGTCAATTTGACTTTTACAATGAGATAAAGTGGTAATTAAGCACTAGCAATGGTTCCTATGTTTCTTCACATATGTAGAGTCTTCAAGATATCTTTCAAGCCAAATGTGTAGGCTTGTGATTTACTCCAATAGCTCCTCTCATTGAAGATCTCCAAGAGTTATGGAGAGGTATTTATGTCATTGATGTATCAAAAAGCATCAATGAAAGACATATTACGGTTCGTGGTATTGTGGCTTGGACTATTGACGATTTTCCAGGATATGGTGTTTGTCTAGGTATTTATGTAATTTTTTTATTCAATATGCATATAAATAAATGTGATTCAATCTAATTATATTTTTATTGTTTTCATGATGCAGGAATATCTACTAAGGGTTATAAAGCTTGTCCATATTGTGGTGATTGGTTGAGATCAACCTATAGTAATAATCTCAACAAAAATATGTATCTTCGACATCGATGATTCTTGCCTTATGATCATCCATTAAGACCTAAAAGAGAAGCGATACATTTTAATGGAAAGCTTGAAACAATTCAGTGTCCAAAACCTATGACGCCTATGGATTGGTATAAAAAATGGACAGATGGACCTCTGATAGATCAAGAATCGGAAATCTTCATTGATGATGAAGATAATGAGTATGTGAAGAGAGGTAAAGGAAAATTGGCACTTGCAGAGAAGATATCAATATGGTATTCTTTGGAGTATTGGAAAGAGTTGAAAGTATGTCATCTTCTTGATCCTATGCATATATTCAAGAATATTGGTTATTCACTATGGCAACATCTTCTTGGAATAAAAGATACCATAGCATCAAGGAATGATTTGAAAGATCAAAACTCAAAACCAAAGTTATGCCCATTTTTTTATAGACATCGACAGGAAATGACTTATGCACCTGCTCCTTGGGTACTTACAACAAAAGAGATACACACTATCAACAATAGGATTCAATTGATTAGGACTCCTATAGGATATGGAGCATCTTTCCAAAACATGTTTACTATGGATGATAAGAGCTTATCTGGGTTAAAGAACCATAATTGGCATAACTTTTTAAAACATATTTTACCTTTGGTTATCGATGGATGTACAACAAAATGAGTACGAGATGTGATCTATCGTCTTGGATAACGAGAATGCAAAGAGCTACTATAATTGATGGAGAAAGAGCTTCCTACTTCATTTTTTGATATTCAAGTTCATTTATTTGTCCATCTTGTAGATGAAATAGAGATTGCAGGTGTTGTCAACACTCGATGGATGTTTTGGGTTTATGGGAATATTAAAAGGTTATGTACGACAAGGAGCAAAACGAGAAGGATCCATGGCAAAGGGTTGGATGCTTGAAGAGTGCATGTATTACGTTAGTGAGTACCTTGAAAGAGTTCATGAAGAAGCTCCATGTGCATGGACCAGCAAGTCTTCTTCAAAAATAACAGACTTCTTCAAAAATAACAGATGAGGTATTATCAGGTAAGGGAGTTCCATTTTTTTTTACTTTCAAGAAAAAAAATGATGTTTCTACTTTTGTAGCATATAATAGCGAATGCATTAAAGAATTCCTTAGCAAGTACGAACAGGAACTTCAAAATCTCTGAAGTAAAAGGTAAAGAAACAAAAGATATAGACATAATCTCGATAATAATGAGATTACAAATATATCTTCTTTCATAGATTGGCTATATAGTCGTTTGCAATGTGCCAACACAAATAATAAAGAAATCTCAGATGAGCAGAGAGAGTTAATGATATAGACGTAAAAGGTGAAGAAACAAAAGATATAGATGTAATCGATCTCGATAATAATGAGATTACAAATATATCTTCTCTCACGGATTGGCTATATAGTCGTTCGCAACGCACCAATGCAAATAATGAAGAAATCTCATATGAGCAAAGAGAGTTAATGATAGGTTGTGAACGAAAGGTAATTTTATTTTAATAATATTTTGTTTTTTTCATATATGTATATTAGTTTCTATTTACTAATTTAATTTCTTTTGTAGGCTCGAATGTTCACTAATATGTGGGCTTTTGGACAACATATTAGAATCAAAGCCATTGATTCTTTACGTAAAACAGAGGATTCTAGTATTGTTGCTTCTTTCAAGCAACTATCACGTGCTAGCTGAAAAGACACAAACCTTATAGATGTCGAACTTGGTTAGGTGGGAACTATTGTTGGTATCTAAGAAATTTCATTTCGTACATTCAAACAGGTAGAAAAAAGTTTATAGTTTTTATGATAGAGTTAGTTATTTTTTTAAGCACCTAATAATGGGTTTTTGTTTTTATATATTTTGATAGGTCATTTTGAAGGTTGACGGGTTTCGAGTCGAGTATAAAGGTAGTAATTCCACATTAAGAAAGGAATTATCTCGGTTTTGGGCAATTGATTCTTCCAAGGTAATGTGATCTACTAAAGAACCATATATTCTTCCTACGCATATTGAACAATCATTTTTTTTTTTAACCAAGATGCTCACCCTTGGTGGCAAGTCATTCATGTTCAACTTAGAGGTAGATCATTCTTTGAGCAGTTTATTGTTAGAAAGATCAAAGAAAGTCCTCTTGATGATTCACCATCAGATACTGATACATCAACATCTGAAAGAGAAATTAGAATCATTATACGTGATAATGATAATAATCCTTTTGATGAAGAGGATAATACTCTACATGCTGATTCTACTAATGAGGAAGAGGAAGTACCAGAAATCGATATTAATCCATCAATAGATGATGTGACTCATGAGAACACAGATTTAACAATAGAAGAAATAAATGAAATCAATAAGGATAATGAAGATGAAACTATATTGATGTCTTACCAAAATGATGGCAATAATGAAAATATATGAGCAGATTAGATAGTAAATTCTACTCTAGTTATCGATCAATAACTTGAAGCTTCTGAATGGCTATTAGATAATAGACTCTTTATTCAACTTGAATATCGATGAATCCTACTAGAGAGATGAAATCATGTTCTTTTAAGTTAGAACATGAAGCTTGGGGGTATGCCTAATTATTTTATATATAGCTTTATCTTCGAGTAGCAAATTTTTCTCATGTATGTATGCAGATGTGTGTGTATTCATGTGTATTATATGTATACATGTGTTAATATGCATATATATGTGTTTTATGTATATGTATGTGATATATGTATACATATGTTAGTATGCATTTGTGTATATATGCATATGCATTTGTGTATATATGCATATGCATTTGTGTATATATGCATATGCATTTGTGTAAAATATTCATGTATTCATGTAATATATGCAAGTGTTTATAATTATGTACGCATGTATAAGTATACATTTGTGCATGTAGGCATGTATATGTGATGTGTACATGTATATATATATATGTTTCTATGTGTAAATGTGTACATGTAAATATGTATGCATGTTTATATGTTTATGTGTGCATTTAGGCATGTATGTGTGATGCATAATGTATCTACTTCATTTTATATTTATGTATGTGTATCTACATGATGTGTATATATCTTTATATATATTATGATCCTCGTTGATTCGAGTAGCTATATATAGAGGCATAAGGTTGGAAGGAGAGACATCTCTCTAGTAGGACGTCGGAGGAATAGATGCAATGTGTACATATACTTCAATCATATGGCTAAAAGGCTGAATTAGAGTTTCTAAATTAGGGGTTTTAAAACCCTAATATCAAAATTAGTATTTTCGAATTAGGATTTTTGAAACAGGATTTCTGAATTAGAATATTTATAATAGGGTTTTTGAATTAGGATATGTATGTATATACACACACACACACACACACACACACACACACACACACACACACACACATATATATATATATATATATATATATATATATATATATATATATATATATATATATATATATATATATATATATATATATATATATATGTATATTAATATAAAGATATATAAGTATATATATACATACATATATATATATATGTGAATATAAAGACTCTCTCTTTTCTCTCTCTCTCTCATATACATACATACATACATAAACACACATACTCATATCCACATATATATTGTAAGTACTGTAAAGGGAATGATCATATCATAAAGAATTGTCGAAAACTGGCTGCTAAAGAGGCAAAGAAGAAAGAGGCTGGAATGGTTGTTGCAGAGGCCTCTACACCAAAAACAGAGTCTGCTAATCTTGTGCATGAAGAAGATTGGGCATTACTACTCTCTGCAGTTTTGACCCATCTTCTCATGAGCATGCATGTCTGCAGTAGACTCAAATGTTTGGTATTTTGACAGTGGGGCGACCAAACATATTACCTTGCAGTGCAGTTTCTTCTCTTCACTCCAGCCTGCCCCTACAGGGAATACTATTACATGCGCCAACAACTCCTCTTATCCTGTTATGGGAGTTGGTAAGATCATTTTGACTACTGCTGATGGTAGTTCTTTCACTTTGTCAGATGCTTTATTTGTGCCAGGGATCAAGAAGAACCTGTTATCAGTTTCTGCATTAGCCAAGATTGGCTTGGTTGTGAAATTCGTTGATGGCAGGTGTACAGTTCATGATCTATCAAATGGCAATGTGATTATTGCTTCTGGCATTTTATGTCGTGGGCTTTATAAGCTCATAGACTATGAAAGATCAGTAAATGATTTGGCATGTGCAGTAAATGATTCTCAGGCTATGTCAGATGCAAAGCTTTGGCATGCACGCTTTGGTCATCTGAATTTTGCTAGTTTGCTATGCGTGCAGAAATCTGAAATGGTGTCCTCTTTGCCCAAACTTCAGGCACCTGGAAAACATGTTTGTGAAGGCTGTATTTTGGGCAAAATGCAGCGTTTGTCCTTTCCAAAAGATGATTCAGTTTGGGCTACTCAGAAATTGCAGCTTGTACATAGTGATGTATGTGGTCCTATGCAGACACCTTCTTTTGGGAATTATCTTTACTTCGTGACTTTCATCGATGATTTTTCCAGGCATGCATGGGTATATCCATTGAAGGAAAAGTCCGAAGTATTCATGTGCTTCAAACAGTTTTTGGTTTTGGCTGAAAATCTGTCAGCATGTAAAATGGGCACCCTCCGTTCTGATCGAGGGGGGGAATATATGTCTTCTGATTTTAATGCATTTCTGGCTGAATGTGGTATAAAACACTAGTGTACAGTGTCGTATACACCTCAACAGAATGGAGTTGTTGAACGAAAGAACAGGTCACTCATGGAGGTGGCGAGGTGTATGGTCAAGGGTCAGGCTTTACCACATAGTTTCTGGCTTGAGGCTATCATGTGTGCATCATATGTACTAAATAGGTGTCCCACTAAAGCGCTGTAGTCTATCACTCCATATGTGGCTTGGCATGACTGCAAGACATCTATTGAGTGGTACTCGACTACTTGGGTTGTTTTATCCCAAGGGGGGATCACTACCGCCAGATTTGTATGCTTTTTCTCACTCTGATTGGGCTGGTTGCTATGACACTCGTGTGTTCACTAGTGGCTTTTGCTTCATGCTTGGTAGCTCATGTATATCTTGGTTGAGCAAGAAGCAGCCTATTGTGGCCACTTCCAATTGTGAGGCTGAGTATAGGGTAGCTTTCACTGTGACTGTTTTGTGTGTGTGGCTCAGACGCCTTATGGCTGATTTGGGTGTTGGTCAGTCTTCTGCCACCACCATCTTCACTGACAGTCAGAGCGCATTGGCAGTTGCGAGGAACCCTGTGTTCCATGCTCGCACTAAGCACATTGAGGTGCATTATCATTATGTCAGGGAGAGGTTCTCTGCTGGGGAGATCAGCTTGGCATATGTGCCCACACAGGAGAACATTGCAGACCTTTTCACGAAGGCTACCTAGGGAGAAGTTTGAAGCTTTCCGCAAAACTTTGGGCTTACTTCCTTTTGGGAGTGATTTCCACATAGCTTGGCACTTCCTTATACATGAGTGCCAGCTCCTTGTTCACCGCATCACTCCCAAGGGGGATTTGTTGATATATTTAGGTAGTGATGTGTGTGAACACTCGAGGACCGCCGGGGCACTTTTTTCCCTCTTTAGGAGGTTTTTTCCCCCCGGCTTGTATATACGCCTATTGCCCTAATGGGCTACTTATCTTTGTACATTCTCTAGTAATACATTCAGTATTGTGTGTTGTGCTCCAAGCTTCTTCTTCTTCCTTGTGTTGTTCGCGTGCTTCCGCAGACATCTATCTCCAACAGGATCCATAATACATGTACATATAAAACAAAATGGGTTAGAAGTCAATATATATATGTGTACATATGTATGTGTGTATATGTGTATGTAGGTGTATATGTGAGTGTGTGTATGCATGTAAGCATGTATGTATGCATATGCATGTGCATTATGTTTTTATTTATATGTGTGTGTGTGTCTCTGTGTGTATAAGTTTGTATGTGTGTATTTGTGTATGTGTGTGTGTCTATGTGTGTAAGTGTGTGTGTATATGTGTGTATGTCTGTGTGTATGCATGTGTAAGTGTGTTTGTGTATGTGTATGTGTGTGTCTATGTGTGTGTCTGTAAATCTGTGTGTATATGTGTGTGTATATGTATATGTGTGTATGTGTCCATGTGTGTGTATGTATCTATGTGTGTGTATGTGTCTATGTGTGTATGTGTATGCATGAAAGCATATATCTATGCACATGCATGTGCATTATGTATGCATATGTGTGTGTATATGTGTGTATGCTTGTGTATGCATGTAAGTATGTATGCATATGCATATGC
Source organism: Ceratopteris richardii (assembly GCA_020310875.1). Lineage (NCBI taxonomy): Eukaryota > Viridiplantae > Streptophyta > Polypodiopsida > Polypodiales > Pteridaceae > Ceratopteris > Ceratopteris richardii. Next base: position 88,405,020 of record CM035434.1, read on the forward strand.
ATATGCATAATGTATGCATATGTATGCATGTATGTGTATGTGTGTGTATGTCTCTTTACGTGTGTGTGTGTGTATGCATATATATGTGTTTATGTGTGTGTGTCTCTCTCTACGTGTGTGTGTGTGTGTATATATGTGTATATGTATGTGTGTGTATGCATATGTTGGAACTCAAGGTCAAGCACAAGCGTGGAAGCACGTCAGAAAGGTGGACACACACAAGAAGAAGGAGCAAGTAGGGAGCTCCAAGAAGTACATGTCAATTTTTTAGAAGAATCCCCTACAAAAATAGTGATTTCCATCACTAAAAACCATTGTAAATACCATTTTCTAGTTTTGTAACTCCATTTTGTTCAAGCCAAGGAGTCCTTGAGCTTGAGGAGTATTAGAAGTATCATCCTACCAATTTTCATATTTTTTAGACTTTGTTTGAGCCCTCAAATAAGCCTTGGAACCTAATTTTTAAATAGGCCGGACACTAGGTCTGGACAGGACCAAAACTAGTCAAAAAACTATAAAAAGAGCTAGTACAGCTCATTTTTGAGGTTAGCTTGTTAGAGAATAGAGCTTTTGTAAGAGAAATCTTTTGCAATCGAAGCTTTCCATTGTTCCTCTCTTTGATCTTACCTTGTGCGCGTGTGTGTGTATGTGTGTGCATGTTTGTGTGCTTTCACTCCCGCACTAGTGCCTTCACTTGCTCGTGGTCTTCATACCGGTCCTCACGTCTCCGCGGATTCACAAGTAAAGGAGGTGGTGCTTACGCTTGAGCTACACCAAATTTTGGCGCCGTTGCCGGGGAGAGTGCTTCGAGGACGAGCGTTGTGATGGTAAGATCGTAGATTTGCAACGTTGGAAGGTAAAAAAACTATCATTTTTGTTCATTTTCTGATTTTTCCTCTTCGTCTTCATCATCATCAGCATCTTCATCTTCTTCCATCTTCTTCTTCATAGAAATTTCTTGTTTTTTAGTGCATTTTTACCATTTTCATAGCATTTTTCATGCATTATTGCGTGATAAGGAGTTATTGAGATGCAAGGGAGAGCAAGCGCCTGTGTTTTTTCATGATTTTCTACACATACAGAGCTCTCCATTGCTCGGTGCTCAAAAATTTGAATTTCCCGACAAAAAACACGATTCTGTGATGAAAATCGCGATTCAGTGAAAAATTCATTTTTTTTTTGAAAAATCGTGATTTTCTATTTCCCGCCTAAAAGCTTGCTGAAAGAAACACGATTTTGTGGTCATTCTCAGAATCGTGATTCTCTGGTTGTGCTCAAAATCACGATTCTCACAAATCACGATTTTCAGCCAAAAACACGATTGTGATCAAACACGATTCTCTGCTGACAGTCGTGATTCTCAAAAACACGATTCTCTACTGACAATCGCGATTCTCAAAAACACGATTCTCTGCTGACAATCACGATTCTCAAAAACATGATTCTCTACTGATAATCGCGATTCTCAAAAACACGATTCTCTACTGACAATCGCGATTCTCAAAAACACGATTCTCTGCTGGCAATCGCGATTTTCAAAAACACGATTCTCTGATTTCACAACATCGCGATTCTCTGATTTCACAGCATCGCAATTCTCTGATTTCACAGCATCGCGATTCTCTGATTTCATTGCATCGCGATTCTCTGATTTCACAGCATCACGATTCTTTGATTTCACAGCATCACGATTCTCTGATTTCACAGCATCGCGATTCTCTGATTTCACAGCATCGCGATTCTCTGATTTCATAGCATCGCGATTATCTGATTTCACAGCATCGCGATTCTCTTATTTCTCTCTGATTTCATAGCATCACGATTCTCTGATTTCATAGCATCGTGATTCTCTTGGTTTCACAGCATCACGATTCTCTTGAAGTTCACAGCATCGCCATTCTCTTGATTTCATAAAATCACGATTTTTTCCAAAAGGTCCTGTTTGCCTGTTTTGACGCCCAGGAGCCTGATTTGACATAACTTTTTCATCCAAAGTCCATTTTTTGAGCTCTATAGCTCGTTGGAAAGCTTGCTTCGAATCCTACACGGGCTCAACTCTTTTTTATAAGAATAATGCGTTGATTTTCAGATAGGATAATTTGAAGTTGACCCTCAGGTGGGACTAGGGAACTAAGGGGACTCCAAAGGATTTTGAACCATACCAAGGGGAAATTTTGGACTCTTACCCAAAGTTTATGAACCTGAGATCTGGTAGACACCTAGGCAAGGATAGACAAAGCATTAGATCTTCTCAATCTAGTTTCAATCATACAGCTAAGTCTTGGGCACAGCAACTAAGTGGTTGTCCTTACGTACTAAACTCTGACACAAGTGACTCAGAAATATCTTTTAGCATGGGGAAACCTGCAGGTGGCTCAAGAACTGCCCATCTACAAATACCAGAAGGTCCCTATAAGACACAATTGGAATATATTTGGACCAACCGATTAGGTGCTCGCATCTATGAGGATGGCTTGAGGCGATCAGTGGTCCAACTCAAAAATCCAGATCAACCCTTTGGACTTGAACACCCGGTGGTCAAGTTCGAAGAGGGTTCATACATTGATAAGGAAGGAACCATGTATGTGGTCACCAACCTACCAGATAGGACCGATGAGTTTGAAAATATCATTCATGAGAATGAGATAGGAGACCTAGAACAAGGAAATGTAGGACAAGGACCCAAGACGCCTAGAGGTAAGTCAGTTTTGACCAGAGTGATTACTCCAGATTGGATCCCTCAAGACAACAAAAGCATAGAACTATTCTTGAATAGAGAAACAGAAAAAGCCTTTTGGAGATTCAAACCAGATCAACCTAGCCAACTGGGCATAGTCATCATCTATGAATTCAAAGATCTTGAGATACCAGGCAAAGTTGTCTACCTGGATAACACCTCAGAGAAGATATGCTTGGTAACAGAACATGATAGACATGCATATACTTGGAAGAGTGAATTGATTTTCCCTCCACCAAGATCCAATGTTTCCCATGGCCTCCAAGGAGTAGGATCATCCCAAGCTCATGAAGCCCAAAGAGAAAGAAATAGAGAGAGACCTGAGGTAAGTTTTGCACACCTTGTGGGCAGGAATAGATCAGGAGTTGAAAATGAAAGACCTGAAAGAGAGAGACATCAAGCACATAGGCAACAAAGAGATGAACAGGATTTTCAATTGCCTAGACCCCGAGAGCACACAAGAACCCTTAGACCCACTCAAGTGATCAAGGCAATGAAAAATTATTTTGACGGGACAGGAGATCCTTATGATCATGTGGCCGAGTTCAAACAAGTGTTAAGAGCTGAACAGGTTGAGGATTTGTTCACCCAGTACGAGGCATTTGGTTTGACTCTTAAGGGCACTGCCTTGGCTTGGTTTCAACCACTGAGTAGTCGAAACTATCGCGATATAGGTCGGCTGCTAGACGAATTCATTGTAGAATTTTCCAAGAGTGGTATCAGGCATAACACATCATCTTTGATCCATAGTTTCAAGCAGACACCCCAAGAAACAGTGCGACTAGCAGGTAGAAGGTTCAGACAGTACCTAGAAAGATGCCCTGCTCTAGAGTTACCCACACCAGCCAAACAAGTGGCTTTGTTCTTAGATGGCTTACTGCGCACAAAGTTAAGATCATATGTGTACTTGAAAGAGCCTAGATCCATAGAAGAGTGTGTGCGGACCTGCATTGACATAGAAGATAACTTGGGTGAGGAGTTAGGACTATCCAAACTCTATCAAGATTCTGACAGTTCTACTAGTCATACTTCGAGAATCTCCACGGAAATAGATGAGATAGCTGACCAAGTTGCCAAGAAGCTAGGAGTCTAAAATAGACAAACACAGTGAGTCACCTCATTGAACCGATGTTATACCTACGGAGGGGACCACATGGCTAACGTATGACCAATGCAAAACCAAAACATTAGAGAAAGGGATGCTCCATATTGCACTATTGAGAGAAAATACACGAACCACATGGCTCAAGATTGCCCCTACAATAGACAGGCTGTTAGACAAACTTATCAGTAACCTTATCAACAAGGTAGGTATCAGAACCAATACCAACGGCCATATTATCGACCACAACAGCAATATCAGGCACAATATAGGCCACAACCAATCTTGGGAAACCAACCACCAGCTCTTGCTAATGTGATTCCAGTCAAGTATGCTATGGGAGAGGAAAATCCAAATAGGGCATTGGTGCCACTAACCCCATTGATACCAGATAATGACTCTCATGCTCATAGCTCAGACTACTCCCATGAAGGTAGTCCACATGCTTATTACACAGAGTCACCTGAACATAGTGAGATTTACCCGTATCAATATGAGGCACCACCTATGGAGCGAAATTGGGAGCCAGAATACTCCAATGTCATGTACACGAATCCTAACCCTAGGCCCCAATTGAGACAAATGAGACCACAAGCCCCTAGAGGATCTTGTTTCAGATGTCAAGGTGACCATTTCATTCGTGACTGTCCTCACCCACCATCTCCGAGTCAAGGTCAGGCTATCACAATACAAGCTTTTTTTCCTAAATGTGGCAAAGACCATCTTCCCAGAGATTGTCCAAGAAAACCCTCTAGTGCACCCAAGATTACACCCATTAATGTGGTAGGCTTAGTGGCGGATTCAAGTGCCAATAGCAGTAATGTGGCACCTGTAGAGGCAGTTACTAGGGCACAAGCATTAAAACAAGATAAACCAGCAGAACAATCGGAGTTGAGTGAATCAGGAGAACCTAGTAAGAGGAAAACAAGAACATGGAATGATACTAGAGAAAAGGCCAATCGCAAGTGGAATAAAAAGTTATCGGAACTAGAAGAAAGCTTGAAAGACGCAAAAGCAAAAATATATCTCAAAACCCCTCGCATGCTAAAACTCGATCCACTCCATCTCATCCCATCCCACCACCCATTGTAAATAGACCACAACCTGGGTCTGTTCTGGCAGATCCAACCCCTGAAAGCTTGGACATGATGTTCAAGGCCTATCAGGCTCGACTTCAAGAAGGACCAACAGCTGCAAACCTAGACAAGAGTTACCCTAGAGCGGATCTAGAGATTGAACGGATGAAAATGTGCATGAAAATGGTAGAACAAGCTCAAGCCATACTCGAGACTAGTCAAAAGTTCAATTAGACAAACTCTGTTAAACCGGATTCGCATTTCCAGGGCTTACTAGAAAGATTAGAGCAATTGGTAAACAAACCACAAGTTTCTTTACTTCCACAGACAACCAGTTATTGAGAGGAGAAGCTCGCCACCGATGGGAGCTTATGTTCCTAATTCCACAGATGTTGGAATACCTCCTTCGATTCAGGAGCACTCTCAAGAGTTCTTGCGGGAAATACAAGAGGAGAAATGGGCCAAGGAGAAGGGTAATTCCCCTCCTATTTGTGAGATTGATGATCTTCATGATCAATTTCCCCAAGACATTCCATCTATTTACGGAGATGAAATAGAACAACAAGAAGATGAAAGATTAGATTTTGAATCTAACACTTTAGAAGAGCTGCCACAATTCACTGGACCTTGGGAATCTGAATCTATTCAAATCAGAGCTCCCACAATATTGGTAAGAAACGAAGACTCAGTGGTTCCAAGGAACACTGATGTCGTGAAGAACACTAAGGTTCAATGTCATCTCACTGTAGAAGAGTTGCTAAAAGCAAAACCCGAGCTATGGAATCATGTGAAGGCTCAGGTCCCAGAACTTGATTCCAATATGCCAAAAGGAGGCTCTAAGCAGAAGTTCCAGAGATACCTCTCGATAAAATAGGAGACATGTGTGAGGGTGAAGAAGGTAATACTTTATCTTCCAATCACCTACCAAGGTTACACAACCAAAGCAATCATAGATTCAGGTGTCGGTGTTGCTATTGCGACCACCTCCTTGTGGAAGCAATTGAGCAAACCCACATTAAGACCAACTAGAATGAAGCTTCAAATGGCTGACGGTCATTTGGAAAGACCTCTAGGATTGCTAGAAGGGATAACTCTAACCACTTGTGGGGTAGATTTTGAGCACACCTTTGCTATATGTGACTTTGAGAAAAATAATGTCTATGAGATGATCCTAGGAAGACCCTTCCTACGACAAGTGCAAATTGTACAAGATTGGGGCACCAACTCCTTGTACTTGCAGCACTTAGGGGTCACTACCAAGGTCAATTTGAAGGATTACTCCTTCAAAGATGTACCACCCCTACAGTGGAATCCTATCCACAAAGCGAAAGAAGATTCCATCTCTGTGCATTCTGAAATTTCACCTGATCCATCATGGCTGCATGAAGATACTCATTTGTGGATGTGCAAGGTCGCAGAGGAAGAGGAAAAACATTTAAAGGCAAGAGAAGAAAGAACTTCACCAGGAGATAGACCAGTTAGGGACTCAACCTACACACCTGGTTTATGTCCTGTGCTATGTAGATAGAATGTTTAGTTACTAATGAGGTGTCAAACCCATACCTTTCTAGTTTTTTCTTTTCCCTCATAGATCTTCTTAGGCCATGATGTGATGATTCTGCCTCATGTCCAAGTTCCTGCAATTTTGCTTTACCTTTAGACTTCCATGCTTTGATCTTTTCCATGTGAGATTCTTCATCATCCTCTGAGGTGTCTTGTTCTTCAATCTTTGATTGTTCTCTACCAAGCTTTGGAAAATCTTCTTCAAGATCATATGGTAAATTAATCTTCCTGCATGAATCTTCATACCATGAATTGTTCTCATCAAAAACTACATCTCTGCTTACCAAGAATCCTTTGTTGGTAGGGTTGTATAACCTGTAGCCCTTTTGATTGTTGTCATATCCAATAAATACACACCTTTTTGCCTTTGGATCCATCTTGCCTCTAACCTGTGAAGGAACATGAGCAAAAGCAATACATCCAAAAATTTTACAATGATCTAAGCTTGGTCTTCTTCCATTCCAAGCCTCATATGGAGTCATCCCATCAAGGGATTTTGAAGGCAACCTGTTAATCAAGTAAGTGGCTGTAGAAACAGCCTCAGCCCATAAGTAATTAGGTAAATGCTTTTCATTTAACATAGACCTTGCAGCTTCAACAATTGTCCTATTCCTCCTTTCTGCCACTCCATTTTGCTCAGGAGTGTACCTTGTAGTTACCTCTCTTTTGATTCCTCTTTCTTGAAGAAAAGAATCAAACTCATGGGAGAAGTATTCTCCCCCTCCATCTGACCTTAGCCTTTTTAGTGATTTACCTGTTTGATTCTCCACAAGAGCCAAATATCTTTTGAAACATGAAAAAACTTCATCTTTGTGTTTCATAAAGAATAGGATAGTCCATCTGCTACAATCATCAATAAAGGAAACATAATACCTTGATCCAGATATTGAAGCTTCCTTGCTAGGTCCCCATACATCTGTATGAACCAACTCCAAGAGATCTCCATGCATATAACCTTTCTTCATGAATGGTAACTTGTGAGACTTTCCAAATTGACATGCACTACACCTATAAATCATATGTTGTTTTGACAAATTAGGAAGTCCAAGTACACTTTGGTCCCTGCAGATTTGCTTTAATGACCTTTCACCAATATGTGCTAACCTTTTGTGCCATACTTCCAATTCTGTGAGTGTCTGACTACCATAATTAAAGAGAGCAATGTTTCTAGTGTCCTATAATTCAAATGTGAACAATCTACCTATCTTTTCACCTTTTGCAATTCTTCTGAATCCTTGACTTGGATCTTCAACAAATGCTCCTTCTTTTGTGAACCTGACTTGCAACCCTTTCTCTACTATCTGCCCAACACTTATCAAATTCTTTGTAATGGTAGGGACATAGAGTACCTTATTGAGTAGGTTGATGTTTCCATCGGGTGCTTTGACATTGCCTATTTTCTCCACAGGATGTTTTGTATCATCTCCTGTTTGTACCTCATGCTTATTCCTTGGATCTTCTAAATCTGATAGGAGTGCCACATTTCCTGCCACATGATTTGAACAACCTGAATCTATGTAGAAAACATGCTCATCAGATTTACCTTGTGGCATAGCCATGTTCATGATCAATAATGAATCCTCTTTGTTTGAGTCTTCTGTGTAGTTATTGTAGTCTCTCCTTCCTTTGTAGCCTCCTTGATAGTTTGAATGATTGTAGTTGTTGTAGTTGCCATGGTAGTTGTTGAACCTTCCTCTTGAGTAGCCATAACTTCCTCTATTGTATTCTCTGCCTCTTTGATTCCTGGAATTCCGAAAGCAATTTTCAGTTGTATGATTACTTAATCCACAAATAGAACATGAGTTGGAGTCTTGGGATCTCCCCCTGCCTTGTCTACCTCCTCTTCCTCTACCTCTGCCATGTCTTCCTCTACCTGCATAGTTAGCTTGATATGTACCTGCTTCATCATCCACTTTCTTTGCCTTTCCTTTGTTATCTTTAGACTTGCTTTTATCCGTGTATAAAGCTGAAGATTGATTACCTTTAGAGCTTTCTCCATTTTTGATAAGCTTTGCCTCTTGAGTAAGTAGTTGTCCAATGAGTGTGTTGAAATCAGGTACATGCATGTCCATGTACAAATCCATAGCTGTGGTGAATGCTTCCCACTTATCATCTGCCTTCAAGCCATTGATGACCTGCCTTACAATTTGCTCTTCATCTATTACCTCTCCAATGCTTCCCAACTGATCCGCTATGTCCTTGAGCTTTGTGACAAAATCAGTCACATTTTGTTTGGGAGCCTTCTTGAGAGTTGTGAAATCCAGCCATAGTTGATGCTTCCTAGCTTTGGTACTTGAAGAAAAGAAAGCTTCAAGTGCATCCCACACTTCCTGAGATGTCTTACAACTTCTAATGTGAGGCAACAAAAAATCTGAGATAGAGTTGAGGAGATAAGACCTTGCAAGTGCATCCTTGGAGCACCATGTGCTCAATCTTTCTTGCTCTTCTTGTGTTGGTTGACTTTTGTTCCTGAAACTTGGCATAACTTCATCTCCAGCCACATAACCATATAAACTTCTACCTTGGAGATAAGCTTCCATCCTTAATGACCAGGCTGAGTAGTTACCTCTGTCTAATTTGTCAATTGATGAAGGAAATCCATCTGCCATGTTGTCCAACCTTGCTCTGATACCACTGTGAAGAGATGGATAGGTATGTGCTTGAAGATGAAGAGGTGTTGCAAAATCCTTGATCTACACCAGCCAAATGAACTCCAGGAGTATATGGTGGGCCCTTTTAGCTTGCCAATGGATGTATTAGACACCCTATGTACCTTGGAAGATCACTCTCAAAAAGATAGATCAAAACAGATAAGTTGGAGTTAGCTCAGAGAAGAAAACCTGCTATTCGTGGTTCATACACCTGTCTAGTGTTTTACATAATTCTCTAAGCACAGCAGCAATTAGCTCAATTCCTCTTGGGGAAGTCTAGGCAACTTAAAGAGCTAACTTTCAAGAGTAATCTCATCAAAAATAATGAACCACACACTGAGAATGAGTTTTAACAAGTGATGACATCATCCCGATTTTCACGGGCTGCTATAGAAATAGACCAGTGAGCAGAAAAATCAACATAACTCAAAATGTAGGCATCCAATGATTAAATTTGTATGGTTATACTAGACAGTAAGCTGAATCAAACAAGCTTTAAATCACTGAATTTGGATAAGTAACCACTGAGAAATGGCTCTGACAAGATGAGTGAAAAAGTCGGGTACCTGACAGAGAAGTGAAGATGAACAGACCCTGTTGACTTCAAATGCACATAACTGAAGATTGAAACATCCAAATGACATGAAAACTTGTGAGCATATAGTAGACGTATAGAGCTAACTTTAACAAGTTAAATCACTGAAAATGATGCACCAAGCTCAGAGAAAACATCTCTGCAAGCTGACTGAGAAAACTGAGAGTAATGGCAGTGAGTAGTACACTTCACAAGAACATGGAAAGATGAACTCAAATAATCATGAAAATGAAAGTATATTGCTTGTACAATACAATGACTTACTGATACATATGTGTGCCTTGTAATCACACCTTGATATGGCATAAAGCTCAGCTCTTGGAGGTCTTCACATAGGTCTCTCTAACCACGACTAAAACTGCCATCTATTTATAGTTGAGTTTGGGAGGCTAACTTCCCTCAATCACTCTCCAATCAATCAATGATTGATTTGATTCTCTACCTACCACAAATCACGAATTCGTGGCTCCTCTTTCCATTCTTGATCAAGTGGACTCAACCACTTAAGATTCTCTTACTTTTACATTAAGTAAACTCTTCAAAAGTTATAAGAGGTAGTTCACAAGTGAACTTTACATAGTCTTCTTTTTAAAGCTTCTTCTAAGACTTTGTGAGACTCAAGCCAATACTTAGGCTTGTCATAGACTTGCTCCAACAGAGAGACAGATAGATAGACAGATAGACAGATAGACAAATAGATAGATAGATAGATAGATAGATAGATAGATAGATAGATAGATAGATAGATAGATAGATAAATAGATAGATGATAGATAGATAGATAGATAGATAGATAGATAGATAGATAGATAGATAGATAGATAGATAGATAGATAGATAGATAGAATATAGATAGATAGATAGGTAGATAGATAGATAGATAGACATACATGTATATATATATATATATATATATATATATATATATATATATATATATATATATATATATATATATATATATATATATATATATATATATATATATATATATATATATATATATATATATATATATATATATATATATATAGATAGATAGATAGATAGATAGGCAAGTAGGTAGATGTATAGATAGATAGATAGATAGATAGATAGATAGATAGAGCATCACTAGAAATAGCTAAGAGAAGAGGAGCAAGGGGACAACCGTGTCTGATAGATCTATAAAGATTGAAGGGTTCAGAAACAGAACCATTCATAGCCACCCTAGAGTTGGCATTACTTAGTGTTTTTGTCTTTAATCTCGATTATGTGCGTAATCTCAATTATGTCTGTAATGTCAATTATGTCTGTAATCTCAATTATGTCTGTAATCTCAATTATTATGGTCTCGCTATATTCCATGATATATAGACAAACTCTCTTCATCAAGAGGAATTAATCTGGAAATAATATCTGCATACTCAATACGATTTGGAGCTATTAACCATTTCCAAAGTTGATCACAAAGAGTTCCTGACAGATAGTTAATTCTTTCACTGATTGTCATCTTTGGTAACATTAGACAACATCTTCTAATGTTGTAAATAACCTATAAGCAGTAGTATCAATTATCAATTTATTGTGAGGCCGGTACTCCACATTCTTGTCCCAGAAATGAGCCACTTTCTGGAAATGGATTGAAAAATTCCAAAAACACTAATCCCTCCCCCAAATATCCATAACTTTCCTCCTAATCTTTGGGAAGATTGTATCAATACATTTGTTGACCTCGTCTAGATCATAGGCACTCCAAATCCAGACATTGAAATGTTCAAGGCACCATTGAAGAAAATCATTACTGTCAGGAAAAGCCTGCTTACTTCGGATATTCATAAATACTTCAACTTCCAGAATCAGAACCCTAGGTTGTGAATCCTTGTGAATATGTTTCAATTCCTGTATCTCCTCCTGTGTCAGGCCATATTGAATCTTTGGAGGGTCCCTTTCTATCTCAATAAATTTCGTTTCCATTATCACATGATCCAACCTCTTTCGTTTTTTTGACTTGCCTAGTATTTGTTTAGGCTCTTGATTGCCTTGTGGTGTAAACACTAGTACATGATTAGTTTGAGTACAAACTAATACTTTCTGCTCAATTGCTATTGCAATAAGATCAGTTTGAGTTGAAATAGGACATGTTTGAGTTGAAATAGGATCATTTCGAGTTGAAACTGATACTTTATTTAGTTTTTTTCCTTTTTGGGCATCTTTGTGCTCAACTTCTGTTGCAGCTTGACATTGACTTGCTGAGGATGTAAGACTATCTTTTGCGGCAGCTATGGATGGAACTTTGTTCTTTATCTAGCCTATAAGCAAAACATCATTACAACTTACAATCAATGACACTGTTAGTCTATCGAAAATTGTACATAATAGGATAAATACAACCAATAACATCTTTGCAAAATAGGCTAAATACAAAATCCTATGAGAGCTAATCGATTTTGACAATGTCATGTGTGGATAGTAACCATTACAAAGAGGTGTTGTAAGAAGGTGAACAGTAGAACTAAATAGTGAAATCAGTTTCCTCACTTTGAAACTTACTACTATCCAAATCATATCATTGTGAAAAGGCATCATGAGAGGAACGATTATAAAATTCATACAAATGTGTTCCTAATGTTTATGATGGCATTAGGACTTCAAATTATTTCCAAATTGGTGCTTAAGTTATGGGCAAACACCATTTTGCCCATATAATACCAAAAGAAGAATTGTTTACATCATTACAATCAATGCCACAATTGAGCTATCAAATATGTACAAGGTATATAATACGAGGCAGAGATAAAAAAATATTTTAATAACATGGATACAAAATAGGCTGATCACAAACTGTGATGATAGCTAATAGATTTGGATGATGCCACATGTGGGGATAATAACCATGACAAAGGACAATGATGTAAGAGGGTGAACAATGGCACTATTCTTTCAAAAGATCCTCTATATCAGGTACATCGCCTCCGTTCAAGTGTGACCGAGTAGTCTGCCGCATTGTGATTGGGTGCAAATGGCTTGGCTTCTTCTGTCGTTTCACAAGTGCTTGCAAATTTCTTTTTGTATTTGCCATAAACTACACTAGAGTGGCATCATCTTGTACATGAACACCTACAACCTTTGCTGGGGATCCATACATGTCAAAAACTAAGGCTGGGTTACAATAGTTTTGCTTCGAGGAGGTTTCATTTGTAGCATTCCTTTGAAGAACATCTGTATTTGAATTCTAATTAGGATCAAAAGTTGGATTTTGCAGATGACCTTTGTTTGAACAAACAAAGGGATCATTATCAACTACAGAGTTTTGACTAGCTTGATGAATATCTGAGCTGCTAACTGGATCAAGAACATTCTCAATCATTCCGTCTAGACCACTATGAAATTCAATGCGTGTGGACTCCACATCATGCATGTTGTAAATTGGACAAGGATCGACACTAGCATCCATTGCAAACGGTGTTTGGAGGAAGGATGGAATATTTTCTTTCTCTTTCGATGATGAAGATTGGGCATAAGTCTTACTTTCAGCAAATGGTGTACATCCAACATTCTCACTTGTCCCAAGCTCCCTATTGTATGTTGCATCAGCATTGTTGGTAATTGTTCCTATTGAGGTACGAGCAACTGCTTAGCACAATGAAACTAGCTAGATTAGTGTTCCACTAGAGGGTTAAAGAGTAAGAAAGAGATAGTTGATGGATGACTTATTGCAAACAACTAATGAAAAATTAGATCCTTAGTAATCGGGAATTAGTAACAAGCTAATTAGTAATAGCTAACTACTAACAACTATCGAACAATCAACTAATTAGTAATAGCTAATTAGTAACAAGTTAATTAGTAATAGCTAATTATGAACAACTAACCAAGAACTAGTTACTTCATAATAGCTACTTAGTAACAAGCTAATTAGGAATGGCTAATTCGTAATAGCAAATTAATAATACCTAATTAGTAATAGCTAATTAGTAATAGCTAATTACTAATAGCTAATTTGTAACAACTAATTCATAATAGCTAATTTGTAGTAGCTAGTTCGTAATAGCTAATTCATAATAGCTAATTCATAATAGCTAATCAGTAATAGCAAATTAGTGATAGCTAATCAGTAATACCTAATCAATAATAGCTAATCAGTAACAAACTAATTAGTAACAAGCTAATTCATAATAGTTAATTCGTAATAGCTAATTTGTAATAGCTAATTTGTAATAGCTAATTTGTAATAGCTAATTCGTAATAGGTAATCAATAATAGCTATTCAATAACAGCTAATTAGTAACAAGCTTATTAGTAATAGCTATTTAGTAATAGCTAATTCATCATAGCTAATTCATAATAGCTAATTCATCATAGTTGTTTAGTAATAGCTAATTCATAATAGCTAATTCACCATAGCTAATTCGTAATAGCTAATCATTAATAGCTAATCAGTAATAGCTAATTAGTAATAACTACTTATTAATAGATGATCAATAATAGCTAATAAAAAATAGCTAATTAGTAATAACTACTTATTAATAGCTAATTAGTAATAGCTAATTTATAATAGCTTATTCATAATAGCTGATTTATAATAGCTAATCAATAATAGCTAATTAGTAACAAGATAATTAGTAATAGCTAATTAGTAGTAGCTAATTAGTAATAGCTGATTCATAATAGCTAATTCATAATAGCTAATCAATAATAGCTAATCAGTAATAGCTAATCAATAATAGCTAATCAATAATAGCTAATCAATAATAGCTAATTAATCATCACGAATTAGTAACAAGCTAATTAGTAATAGCTAACTACTAACAACTATCAAACAATCAGCTAAAATAGATAATTAGTAAGAGCTAATTCATAATAGCTGATTCGTAATAGCTAATTTGTAATAGCTAATTTGTAATAGCTAATTTTGAATAGCTAATTTGTAATAGCTAATTTGTAATTTGTAATAGCTAATTTGTAATAGCTAATTAGTAATAGCTAATCAGTAATAGCTAATCGTAATAGCTAATCAATAATAGCTAATGAGTAATAGCTAATTAGTAACAAGCTAATCACTAATAGCTAACCAATAATATCTAATAATTAGTAATAGCTAATTCATAATAGCTAATTAGTAATAGCTACTTAGTAATAGCTACTTAGTAATAGGTCATTACTAACAAACTAAATATTAATTTGTAGTAGCTAGTTAGTAATAGGTGATTAGTAACAAGCTAATTAATAATAACTTAATAATAAGCTAACTAAGAACCAACTACTTAGTAATAGCTAATTAGTAATAGCTATGAAGAATTAGCTACTTAGTAATAGCTAATTAGTAATAGCTATGACGACTTAGCTACTTAGTAATAGCTACTTAGTAATAGCTACTTAGTAATAGTTACTTAGTAATAGCTACTTAGTAATAGCTAATTATTAATAGCTAATTGGTAACAACTGATTTCTAATAGCTAACTAACAACCAGCTACTTAGTAATAGCTAATTGGTAACAATTTAATTATTAATAGCTAATTGATCACAAGTAACCTAGAGTTAGCAACTTACTAATAGCTAACTAGTAACACACTAATTAGTTACAAACAACTAATTATAACCATATACTTAGTAATAGCTAATTAGCAACTAGCTTATTAGTAATAGCTAATTAGTAACTAGCTTAGTAGTAATAGCTGATTACTAACAACTAACTAAGAACCAGCTACTTTGTAATGGCTAACTAGTAACAAGCTAATTAGTAATAGCTAAATATATAGTTATAAACAACTAACCAAGAAGCCACAACCATGGATAAAAAGTAATATTATTAATATTAATCAACACGACAAGCTTACCTCTGTGAAAGTTGAATCCACCATCAAAGAATCCAAAGATTGTTTGCTGCACATGTTGTGGTATTTTAGCACAACATTCAGGTCCTAAACATTTGATTGACACACGACAATGTGCTGCAAAACAAATATAGTGATATGCATGGTTGCATGGCATAAGGTGCACTATAAAAATCACCCTCTCCTCAATATTCAAACCACATGCTATGCTTATGGATAAAACACTGAGTAAGAGGGCTGATGGTAACTATGGGGGAGGTAGTGGCAATAATGGTGACAATTCATTTGAATCCATCATGCTTAACATGTTCTTTACAAAGGATAGATGTCAATTTGCACTCTTGAGCCGATTCTCATGCAATTAGTATTCAGTCTGTGTATGTAACAATCCAATTGATGAGTATTGAACCTTAGAAAAATGTTCCAACCAATGTCAATAAAGCTAAATATTACCTCCAGTTCAGGCACCTTGTCATTCTCATCTGGCTCAACCCCGAACAACTCCAGATTAAATGTATATATCCAAATTTGAGTCTCCAACTGAATCCTCCTCTCAGGAGACATTCCCACATCACATTTCAATTTATCTATGGATACCTGTAACTTTTTTCTCATCTCAATGACTGTTGTAGTCACTTTAGACTCAATAGCCTTTGATAGCTTGGCTTGATCCAAATCAAGCCAAGCCACCCTATCCAACTTATTCTGTTCACTATCAATTAACAATTCTAAAGTATGTATAACCTTAGTACCCTCCACTCGCCTTTATGACAGCAATTGTTGTACCTTGTCGAGCATATCACTCAACATCTTCTTTCTATTTGTGCAAGTTCGCATCCAAAGGCTCTAAAATTGGTGAAGCATCATCATTCAAAAAATTATAAAATCTTTGCATCTTCGACTATAATCTACCCATCTTCTTGCATCTTTCAATAGAAGCTTCTCCAGCTACAGCCCATGCCACTTGGTACATAGCTGGATTTTTTGATGTTTGAGCAGTGGTACAATTTTCAAATGCAAAGGCTCTAGCGAATTGTACAAACAATTCTTAGTTTGTTGGTACCTCCTGGTAGACTTTCTAATTTAACACCATCAATGCGTCATAGAACTCTTGCCTGACATATTTAAATTTTATCTTTCCCTTGAGTTGAGTTACATTGAAGACAGACAACCAATCTACCTCACTAACTCATTTTTTTGATATAGTACCTGAATCTATACCAGCAATAGACATGCCCTAAACGATGTGGAAATCCTCTTTTTTCTGGAAAAATACGTTGTGGTCTAACACCTTTGGATATGCTGGATATATCCACTTGCATCAACAAGGCAAATTGTTTAATAAATGCATGCCCATTACTCCAGTCTTAGCACCAAAGATTAAGTGTAGAGTCCCTATATCTTTGTGGTTTGTGGATGCAAAAAAGAAGGGTCCTACACAGGCCTGCAGATAACACAAAGATACATGCAACAACTTTTGTATGTATTAACGATTCAATATAGCAGTTACATACATGCAAATCATTACATCATGCGACACATTAGTGAGTCGCAGCTATTAAGCCATTATTTTTGGGACATGGCGTTTGGCCCCATGGTTCATACATGGCACATCCACTTAATCGTAGTTAACCTGCTTCAACACTCCCCTGTAACTAGAGTACTAGAATGTGACATAAATGCTACTTGATTTCAATGATTCCAAGATGTTTCCTACAAAGGATGAACTTATCTGCTCCCACAGGCTTCGTAAGCATATCAGCCCACATTAGATGAGTTGATACATATGCGAGATGAAGTTTTTTCTGCTATACAAGATCACGTATAAAATGAAACTTTAAATCAACATGTTTTTTTTTCTCTCAGTGTTTGGGGTTGCTATCCAAATGTATGCATGATTGGTTATCACACATAATCTGCAAGGGAATTGATGTCGTCGGTAAGAGCTCTTGCATGAATGTTTGGATCCAGACGCCTTCTTTTGCCATGACAGCTAAGGCCACAAATTTAGCTTCTGCTGATGACAATGCAACTGGTGTCTACTTCTTGGAGAATTAGGTGCTATTTGCCATTTAAGTGGCTGTAAAACTAGCCTATTAAATTACACAGCATTAGACACACCGATTGATATCAAATTTGGAAATAACTCTATAAAGTCTGCACTAGGTATGGGAACAACCCCCATCGAACTATCTGACGGTCAGACGGCTCCCCACATTCATTAGGTAGGGTGGAATGAGTATGCAGGCTTACTAATGAGCTGAATAAATCAAATCAATGAGGAGCTTACCTGGTCCATTGCTTCCGCTTCAATGATGGAATCTTAACGGACGGAACCTAAATGTGGATCTTACATTAGAACCATAGAAATTACTCCTAGACATGTGAGAACCTAAATGCTACATGCATGGATGCTAGACCCCATACTTGCTCATACTCATTCCCAGAGATTGTGTTTCACCTTTGTCATCTAATGGAGCAGCTTCATTGATGGTAGCTTTCTCTCGTGACTGATGAAGTCGCGTGGACCTTCTGTGCTCCACTAGTGCAGACCCCATAGACTCGCCACCTTGTGGAGTACATGAGGAATAATGACATTTACTATCGATGTTTGAACCATGATGCCCAGCGCTGTCGGAGAGATTTCTCTCTCCCCACTCAAATCATGAAGAAGATATTAAGCAACTTGTCGAAGATTTCAAAGCCTCTTATTAAGAACATAATAATGAGGACAACACTCATTACAAAAAATGATCAACTTGGAGAACAATGCGGCTTCAAGGTGTTTTCTTACGGCATGTGGATTTCTTTGTGCCATAAGAAAAAGCTAACTTATGAGGCAATGTATTGATAAATATGTAGAAACTCTTTTAAAGAGAGCAAAAGACATAAGCCATTAAAATGAAGAGAATGGCTGTTATTCAAATAGAGCATGCGTGAAAAGATAGATAATCGTGAGTTATTTTGGGAAGTTTCTTTTTTCTTCAAAGGAAAGCTACGGAAGGAGAAGGGATGGCACATGAACAAGCTCACGAGGGAGACAATTCTGCATGAAAAGGAGAGGCAGATTAGATGGATTGCATGTGTAGAGGGCGGCCTTGTCAATATCATTAGCTGAGAGCTCTCGGAGTCTTGGCGGGGAATCATCCGTCACCAATCGAAAAGGGAGCATTGAAAAAGGGAAAATTGAGGGGATTCTCTGGGGAGGAAGGGGATTCTCTGGGGCTGTTGGAAGCTATTGCTCCTCTATTATCCACTCGCGGCCTGCTCATCAAGAGACAGTATGGGGGAAGAGCAGAAGGGGCACGCTGCAGAGAAGGAGGAAAAGATATGGTGCTGATCTGGAGAAGAAGAAGAGCCGAGATCTCAGTACTCTTCTGGCCCAAGCACGCTTAAAAGCAGAGTTCTGATGGGATTCGGGGTATTATTACTGGTATGATCTCACCGCTGAAGGTCAATTACTGACAAATTTGACAGGGGGGATGCATGACGGAGGAAGAAGGAAGATGAGCGATGTTGATCGAATAACCATGAATATGTACAAGTTAAATGCTGTAGAAGATAATGAGGGTTATATTTTCTTTCTTATTCTAATTACGCCTTCTGAAGTATTGCATGCGTGATCTGCGTTCACCATAAGCAAAGAGGGATTTAATCAGGAAGTCTGCAGTGCAGTGATTTGTCATCAAGCAGAAGCATGATCGAGGAGGAGAGAGCACTGACGGCTGAAAGAAAAGCATAACACAGGCGGCAGAAGGACACTGCATGCTCTGATACAGAGAGAAGGGAGTCTGCGCATGTATCAGAGCTCCTTGATGCACATTGGAGAAGATCCTCTGAGGGAGAGATATGAGAGGACAGCACCTTATGATTTGATGAGTTTATCTATGTTCCAAGATAGAAAATTTGCTGGAATAAGCGTCTTGTTTTGGTGGAATTTTCAACAAACATTATCGCATGATCTGTGATGCTAAAGTCATGCGCTTTGTTCTACTACATCCGGTTAAGCTCTGATCGAGCGCAGAGATTAGCAGAAGATTAAGCTGACGATGAAGGCTGCATTAACGCTTCTGTAGTTAATAATGTTGAACCGCTGTGATTGAGGTAAAGAGTCGGATTAATCAGAAAAGGTGAGGCCAAGTTGCATAAGTTTTAACAGGTTTACATTGGTCTGAAGGTCTGATAATGGTACTCAGCGCTGTTCTTGAATATACTCACTGGCCTCACGACATTACCAGGAAATTTTGAGTCTATAGCCAAATAGGCGACATCATTCTCTATGCTTCTAAGTAACTTAGACTCCTCTTCTAAATTGTCCGCCCAGAGTTCCCTTATGCAGATATCATCATCATTAGCACGTATTGAAATCTCTAATCCTTAGATCTGAAGCTTTCAAACACAACTATACGGGCTCACCTTGCATATGTTGTGAAGTAGAGGTCAATAGTATTGCTATGCAAAAAAAAAGTTTTTCCGTACATTGACTGGTCTACAATTGTTTACTAACTCATGCATAAAGCTAAGCGTTAATGGCAATCATACCTCTTCATTTTGTCGTCAACTTTCCAATATGAAAGTCATAAGTGCAGAAACTAAACCGTGTTGAAGATTGCAGGTGCGCATGTACAAAGGGGTAGCAGCGCCTTCATTATGACTGATTGATTTTCCATTTTTATATGCTTAAGTATATGGTTGATAGAAAGACACAATCCTTGTCGAATTTTTATATGCTTAAGTATATGGTTGATAGAAACACACAATCCTTGTCGAATGTGTTGTATGATATCACGTTTCTCTCACTGTGGATGTAATCCATAATACAACATTTTGAATCATGCAAATATTCCTGAAAAGCTTGTGGTTGAGAAACGTATTCAGTTGTTTGTTTTATAGACATAACATTTTACACTCTAATGATACCCAATGAGCACTTTTTGATTGAGATGCTTACATTAAGATGATTTGCTTTCAAAGTGACATTTAACTTTGGTTGATGAATTCGGAAATATTATCGTCTTATACTGATAACATAGTCATAGGTTTGAGAAAGAAGAATTTTGTTTATAAATTTGATAACGCAAAAAGATTTGAATAATTGTAATTGGTTTCTTCTTTGACTTATTGAAAGAAATGCTTTCCTATCATAGAGTTCAATGAACAAACTTGACTATTTCTTCCCCAAACCTAATCTTGAAGATAAAGAAGGGAGTTACTAAACATCTTTTTGCTTACCTGAGTTCGCTCGAAGCACCCGACGTGCACCGTAATCCAGCGAGACGGTTGACTTGATCCACCAGCCGTCGCAAATCGCTTCCACAGCATGTTGCCACATGAGTAGTGATCGTACGTCTAGCAAATTGATATTACGAATTTATTTTTTTGCTATTTAAAAATCTTTTGAAATAGCTAAAAAATGACAGGTTTAAAAGCAATAAATACTCCTAAAAGCTTTTCACATTAACATGCTTTTACCCAAAATTCTACTTGTTGAAAAACTTTTGACAAAGGTGTTTGAATGTTGTGGAGACGTGGAAATAGATGAAAATACACAAAGCGTGCAAAAAGTACACAAGACTCACACTTAATCCTCCTTCATTGAAGCAAATGTCCATTCAACACTTGCATAGCAACTAAAGAGGATTACAAGTAGCGGAAGATCCAACAAGAGTTGCAACTCAAAAGGCACACATTTGTAAAAAGATAGCAAGCACACTCAATTACATGGATATCAACAAGTACACAAGGAAAATAGTTGTAGGCATAAGATATGCCAATGCACTTAGCTCCTTGACTTGGTCTTTGGCTCCCTTGTGCCACTTGTACAAAAGCTCCTCTACAAGTGTGGGGAGCCCCCAAGCTTCTCAATCCTCTTCCACAACCAATATGCATAGTCCTTCACCATGGATAGAAGTGCTAGAGTGAACTAGCCTTAGTATGCAGTCGATGTGCTCCAAGAGTACCAATGGAAAGCGTGTAATGTATTGTGCCTCTAATGCGCATATTCCACATTGTATCGTTTTCTAATGGCTCTCCTATTTTCTACCTCCTTGCATTCCGTATACATTCTGTTTGGCATCTCCCAAACATTTTAGATCTAGAATTGCAAGCAACTTCATGTACTGTTGATACATAGAAACTATGTTTTTATGAGATCAAACTATTAAGACATAGTGTGATAATGTCCAAGGAGAGATACTACTTCTAGTGTTTTGTAATATTGTAAATTGGTTTAGAAATAAAAAATATTGACAAAATGATCAGTCAACTTATGAGTGATAACTTGCACAAGAACATATTTTATGCTTTGAGATTTAGAATCAAGAATTCCCCAATGGGAAAAGGCTATTAGAAGTACATCAAAGGAGACAATGAAAATTATCTACAGTTACTAGAGAGAAATTAGATTGCAGACTAGTTAAGAGCAAATGGAATCAAGGAGAATGAAAGGTAATGTATTGGATGTTTTTTAGCATACAAGATAGCATGGTTTGGCACATACAAGATGCCAAAACTCCGAAAGAGGCTTGGAATAGTTTGGTCACATTGTTTGAGACCAATATAAAGGCACAAAAATTACAACCCAAGAAAGAACTACATACATTAGAGAAGAAGAGGATGTTTGTAAGTGATTATACCTTAAAAATCAAAAGCATATGTGAGTCACTTGCATCTATTAGTGTCAATGTAGCTGATAGTGATGAAATTGAAGTGTGCCTCTATGATTTGGGAGTCGCATATAAGCAATTCATAACTCTTATTCAGAGTAGGGAGAATATTCCAAATTTCATTGGCTTGTGTCCATGTTGATAATTGAAGAAAAGAACCTTGGGGCAAAGACTCAAAATCCCAAGGAAAAGGTAATTATGAGCAAGTAATCTACTTTGATAGAGGGAGAGGCCTAGGAAGAGCCTCTGAAAGTGGAAGAGGAAACAATAACCAAGATCAAGGTCAACAACAAGCTAATGCATAAGGTAGAGGGCAGTTCAAGGTAGGGGGAGCCAAAGAGCTTGCAAAAATTTCCAAAGAAATGATTCTGGGTAATGATAGTAAGGGATTTGGAATTGTGGGAAATGTATTTACTTTGAATGTTATAGAAGGTTGAAGAATCAAAACAGAAGAAAACAATAAAACAACTATGCATCCACAAGTGAAAATAATTCAGATAAACTATTCATGGTCCAACATCACATGATGAATACAATGTTTGCTAATGTTTCAAAATTGGATGGTAATTTTTGGTATGTTGATTGGAGTCCTTCAAATCACATGAACAACAATGCATAATGTTTTAGTAGTCTGCAAAAATTACCAATTCTTGGATTTGTCCAAATAGGTGATGATGCATGAGATCCTATCGAGCATGTAGGAACTATAGAACTATGTATGGAGGATGGGAAGGTAAAAATTCTTTCTAATGTATGACATGTTCACAATATAAGAAGGAAACTAGTTTCTATTGGATAAATGTTTGAGCATAGATTACAAGTCAAGTTCTATTATGATGGTTTGTATGTAGAAGAGTACATATAGAATGGAAGGCTAATCGCCAAACAAAGTGGGGAGCATGTTTACTTTGAATGTGAAAATTCATGAAATGAGTGCAACCAAATTTGCAAAAGGTGCAGGTGGTATGGTTTCCATAGACATATGGTATAAGAAAATCAGACATGCAAATTCGTAAAGGTTGATGCAATCAAAGTAGCTTGTAAATCAAATACCAAATTTCAAGATTGCAAAGATGCAGAAGCTATATGAAGCACATTAATTCGGTAAACATTCGAGGGCATCATCTCCGCATGACAAGCATGTTAGTGAGAATGTGCTAGAGGTAGTGCAGAGGCCACATCTATGGGAAGTTGCAAGTCTTATGTCACTTTCATTGATGAACATAAACAAAAAGTATGGGTATACTTCATGAAGGAGAAGAGTGAGGTGTTTACTCACTTCTAGAATTTCAAGGCTATGGTAGAAAAGGGGGTGGACGTATATTCAGACAATACAATCTGATGGAGGAGGTGAATACATATCAAATGAATTTAGTAAGTCATAGAATTCAAAGGTAATTCTCATGCAACTACACAACACAATCAAATGGTGTTGTTGAATGAAAAGATAGAAATATTTAAAAAATAGCAAGAGCCTTGATGATCAAGAAAAATGTGCCTCATTGTTATTGGTAGAAGTTGTGCACACTGCTCTATACACCATGAATAAAAATCTGATTGCTATTGTACATCAAGTTACACCTAAAGAGAAGTTTACAGGTAAAAACCCAAACTTATCACATATGAAAGTGATGGGTTCAAATGAATTTAGTAAGTCATAGAATTCGAAGGTAATTCTCATGCAACTACACAACACAATCAAATGGTGTTGTTGAATGAAAAGATAGAAATATTTAAAAAATAGCAGGAGCCTTGATGGTCAAGAAAAATATGCCTCATTGTTATTGGTAGAAGTTGTGCACACTGCTCTATACACCATGAATAAAAATCTGATTGCTATTGTACATCAAGTTAAACCTAAAGAGAAGTTTACAAGTAAAAACCCAAACTTATCACATATGAAAGTAATGGGTTGTATTGCATATGTACATGTTCTAGATGAGTTGAAGACAAAACTTGATCCAAAATAAAAAACAATTTATCTTTATTGGGTACTCCCTTGATCAAAAGGGATATAAAGGATACAACCCAATCACATGCAAGGTGAGGGTAACCAAAGATGTGGTGATGAAATGGCTATTGGGTGTGTGTAGAAGTGTGAGAGACACACGAGAAGCACACACAAGGAGCACAAACGTAGTAAGACACATGGAGAAGATGGATGGCTGGAATAGCCCTCTCTATTGAGGATGAACTGAACTCAAGTAAGAGTTGAATAATTATCCCTAATTACAAAGTACCACCACATATGAGTGTATCAAGTATGTGGTAACATGGGGAAGAAACCTCTAGTAAGCACTAGAGTAAAAAGTGCCCATGTATAGGGAAAAGGTTCACATCAAAGCTACTCGAGGAACACGTGTAACAAACCCCCTGGAGCAAATGATCTGAACACAAAGAGGGAGTGACAGATCAGTCCTCACAAGGTAATAAGTCTAAAGCTTTGTGAAAAGATTCAAACTTTTCTCGAGGAAGAGCTTTGGTGAAAATGTCTGCCACATTATCTTTTGTAGGCACATATACCAAATCAATATCTCCTGCATGAAGGCACTCTCTCACATAGTGATAATGCACCTCAATATGTTTGGTCCATGCATGAAACACTAGGTTTCATGCAAAAACCAATGCACTCTAACTATCAGTGAGAATATGTATAACAACATCAATCTCCATGCAAAGATCCATCAATAGGTGTCTCATCCATATACACTCCACGGTACCTATGAAAACTACCATGTACTCAACTTCAGAACTCGATCTCATCACTATAGGTTGCTTTTTACTCAAACAAGATATGCATGAGTCTCCAAGGAAAAAGAAATTACCACTAATGGACACGCGAGTAGCATAACAACCAGCCGAATCACTATCTATAAAAGCATGCAAGCATGGCTGAATATCTCTTCCATAAGAGAGACCTAAGCTCAAAGTGCCTTTGAGATATCTAAACACACATTTCACCGCTTCCGAATGCTTACTGCAATAGCTATGCATGAATCGAATCAACTAGGAAACTACATATTGTATATCCGGCCTTGTGTTGCATGCATATATAAGACATCCCACAACTTGCTGATAAAGAGAAGTGTCAAATTCATCACTGGAATCGTCATTTGAGAACTAAATCCTATCTCAATTGGTGTGGAAACTAGCTTGCAATCCTCAAAGTCAAAATGATGAAGTAGTTTTTCAACATACTTTGCTTGATGCATAACAATTCCCCCCTCAATGAATACAAACTAAATGCCAAGATAGTAGCTCAAAAGACCAAGATAAGTGACATCAAAAGTATGTTGTAAATCAGCCATAAGAATGTCAAGTTTTGGATCACATGATGCAGTCAAGAGTATGTCATCGACATAAAGAACAAGCACTATAATATCAGCCCCATCTTTGCATACATACAGTGTGCTTTCAATTGGACTACATACGAAGCCAAGAGCAATCAAGTGGTTATGGATTTTATCATACCATGCATCTCGAGCTTGCTTGATGTTAAGGAAACACTCACGAATTTGACACAACAAACAAGACAGAAACGGAATCTTCAGAAAATCGGCGCACAGGTGTACAGTATGCGAAGTTAGTGCGCGGTGTCCGCATAACAGAGCAATTAACCGCGGCGGGCGCGTAAGGCGCGCATAACACGAATTGAAGAATGACAGAGCAAAGGAGCGCCAAAGAAATTGTATATATATATACAGTAAGATTTGAAGAACGCGATGCAGAAGAGCGCGGGAGTACATGCGTGTATGCAAGAGACACTGATACACAGAGAAGCACGAGAGACTGAGAGAAGACGCCATAGATCGCGTATGAGTGAAGAGAGAGCTAGAAGTTCTCAGAAGACGCCATAGATCGCGTATGTACAGATGAATAACACAAGCCCTGAAGTGTCGGGTCTTTTCATCTGAAGAGAGATGGTAATAAGGAACTACTCACTGTAGGAGAGTTTCTGTAACTTGAGCAAGAAGAGGCCAAGTTTACTTGTACACATCTTCTCTAATCGAAAACACATGTTCATGTGGATGTCTGCACGCAATCTTTACTTGTGAAGAATCTGAAGTTATTTCGTATTACGGTAGGAAGCTTGCTTATCGTTTGCTGTCACGACTCGTTACTAAACGCGCTTCAGTACCTTCTCTGTAAACGCATGTTTTCGGCGTATAACAGTTTACTCAGTAAACATATTTCAGTAATTTTCTGGTCAGTTACAGTTTCTCAGAAAATAAGTTTTTCCGGTAGAACAACGAAGTATAACTCGCAGCAGAGTTCGAAGCTTTGTATGAGAGATAGCTCATCTTGTAGCTAGACGTCTCTACTTTAAGCTGGTCACAGTTTCCGGTGGAATGAAGATGTACACACAGTACAAAAGTTAACCGGAAAGTAGCAGTTCAGAACTGTGAAGTTTCCAGAAGGAAGTTCATTCGGTGAAGGAAGCTTACACACTACTTCCTTACTTCACATAAGTTCATCTGAAGCAATTACGAACAGAACTAAGTTTATTTCGGTGAAATTCCGGTACAACTACGGTGTCAGTCCAGTAACAGTCGGGTGAAGTTCCGGTGGAACTTGTGTCGCAGAATAACGCAGTTAAAGCGACGTTAATTAGGCTGAGCTACTGTTGATTACAGAGGTGTTCTGAATCACTCTAGTTTAGCATCCTATTACGGTGGCGCGGCATTTTCCGCAGGCCTGACAGAGTTCAAGCCTTGTCGCGAAATCCACCTTCAGGGCGAAAGTATTTCCGCAACAGTAGGCGTTAAAGCCGAAGTTTTTCGCCAACATTATCCCAACAATTGGTATCAGAGCCGGTTAGCTTTCCAAGAATCGGTATAAGAGCCTAGAGTATCTCTATCATGGCAGATCATGTCCAAATAGATAAACTCGACAGAGATAATTATCCAGCATGGGTAATGCGCATGGAAGCCTTACTTATGAGTAAGGAGTTAATGATGTACGTAACCGGAGAAGAAAAGAAACCGACCTTCGAAGATGACAGTCAACCGGAAAAAGAAGAACTAGACGCCCTAAAGCTATGGCAGAAGAAAGATGCAACGGCAAGAGCCTACATCTACAACACTGTGTCAGACCATCTACTACCGCACATTAGAGGTCTGGAGAAAGCAGAGGACATATGGAGTGCGTTGGAAGATCACTTCCAGAATACTACGAAAGCTAGGAAAGCCAGCCTATGGTCCGAGTTCACAACGTTCAAAAAGAAGCCGAGTCAAAGCATCAGTGACTACGTCACTAAAATGAAGGATCTAGCAGATAGCCTTGGATCCATAAATGAAGAAGTCGAAGATCATAGATTGATAGCGCAAGTACTCACAGGGTTGAGAGGAGATGAAAGGTGGAAACCTTTCGTACTATCAACTGAACTCTCCCTAAATCACTTTGTACCAGAGTTAAATCAGTTACTTGGTTTGATGCTCACATATGAGCAAGACCTGAAAGGAGACGCAGACAAAGGACACAGCTCTGCAATGTACATGAAGAACAAGAAGAAAGACAAAGGCAAGTCAAAAGACGAAGAAGAGTCAAGCTCTCAGGCCTATTACGCAAGAGGTAAAGGCACTGGCAGAGGAAGAGCAAGAGGAAGAAACCGCCAGAATACCACCAAGAAAGCTTGCTGGATTTGCGGACTAAGTAATCATCTGGCGCATGACTGTTGGCACAACCAACAGGGATCAAATCAAAATCAAAACAACAATAGCAGAGGCAGTAGCGGAAGAAATCAAAGTAACTTCCAAAGAGGAAGACAAAGCCAAAGAGGAGGCTATGGTAGAGGTGGAGTAAGAAGTTGGGGACAGAGCCAATCCTACAACACCACCTACAACAACTACGCAAATGACACACAGAATGAAAGTCATACATCATTGATGATGAACTCAATCAGCACATCAGAAAATGAAGACCTAAAGGTATTTTACATTGATTCTGGATGCTCTAATCATTTGTCAGGAAATATAGAACTAATGTCAGAACTAGAGAAAGGTAGTTCTAGTCACACTGTTCAAACAGGTGACAATACAAGACACAAAGTACAATCAATCGGAAAAGTGAAATGCAAGAGTGGAGCAGATTTGCTAACCAATGTTTTGTATGTTCCAACGATACCGAAAAATCTGATCAGTGTGGGACAGATAGTCGAAAAAGGTTTTCAGGTCAGATTTACAAACAAAGGAGTATTTGTAGAAGATCCCAAGAACGGATATTATCAGATCGTTTCTGGTAAGAAAGAAGGCAGACTCTTTACCTTAAGAGTACAAGGGAACATTGGCCAAGCGCTGCTCACACATGATGAAAAGGTAATTACAGAACTTGATCTCTGGCACAAGAGATTAGGTCATTTTCACGAAAAAGGAATCAAAGCTATGATAGCGAACCAGTCTGTACTGGGATTACCGAACGTACAGAACCAACATATGATTCACAAATGCGAAGCCTGTCAAATGGGAAAAGCTCACAGGTTACCTTTCCAGAAGAAAGGATTCAAACATGATGGCGTGCTAGAACTCATACATACAGATGTATGGGGACCAACGAAAGAAGGATCAATCAGCGGATCAAGGTACTATGTTTTATTCATTGACGATGCAACAAGATGGATAACTCTTTATGTTTTGAAGGAAAAGTCAGAGGTGTTCGGAGCTTTCAGGCATTTTCATGCATATGCTGAAAGACTCACTGGACGAAAACTTAAAAGACTGAGGTCTGATGGAGGGGGAGAATACTTCTCCCGAGAATTCAATGACTATCTTTGGAATGCAGGTATTAAGAGAGAAATAACCTGCAGGTATACACCACAACAGAATGGTGTAGCAGAAAGGAGAAACCGAACTCTAGTAGAGTTTGCACGAGCTATGCTAAAAGAAAAGAATTGCCCGGATTACCTTTGGGCTGAAGCCGTAAATACAGCTACATACTTGGTAAACAGATTACCATGTACAGCCTTAGAAGGAATGACCCCTTATGAAGCCTGGTGGGGAAAGAAGCCAACACTTGATCACTGCAAAGTGTTTGGATCAGTAGCGTATGCTTATGTACCGTCTCAACTGAGACATAAGCTTGAACCGAAAGCAGAGAAATATGTATTCGTCGGATATGATGAGAAGCAGATGGGTTACAGGTTATGGAGTCCTCTAACCAAACATTTTACTATTTCCAGGGATGTAACATTTGATGAACAGAAAAGCTGGTATGCAGATCAGAGTCATACAGCTGAGGAATTCGAAGAAGAGATAAAAAGAAGAGAGAAAGGAAAATCAATTGTTCAGGTAAACAAAGAAGACGAAGCAAGTACGTCCAGGACCGGAACAGGTATAAGGAACGAAGATGAAAACGGGTACTCAGACACACACGAAGAATATGAGCTAAGAAGGTCAAACAGAGTAAGAAGACAACCGGAAAGATACTCGTATGATACATCGTATATAACTCAACAAGATTATGCATATATGGTTAAAGAAGAGGAAGAACCTCAAAGTTATGACGAAGCCAAAGGCAAGAGGCAATGGGAAGAAGCAATGGAAGAAGAGTTCACCGCACTAGAAGAAAACAAGACATGGGAGCTTGTTCCTAAACCGAACGGTAAGAAAGTAATTGGAAATAAATGGGTGTTCAAAATAAAGAAACTTGCAGATGGAAGGATAGCCAGACATAAAGCGAGACTGGTTATCAAGGGCTATGCTCAGACGCATGGCATAGACTATGACGAGACGTTCAGTCCGGTGGCAAAGATGTCAACCATAAGAACGGTAATTGCTATAGCAGCATCAAAAGGATGGAAGCTAAGTCAGCTAGATATAAAGAATGCCTTCCTGAATGGATATATATCAGATGAAGTATATATGGAACAACCGGAAGGGTTTATAAGTTCCAGATACCCAAACTTTGTTTGCAGGTTAAGGAAAGCACTTTATGGACTGAAGCAAGCTCCAAGAGCTTGGAACTACAGACTCGTGAAGTATCTGAACGAACTTGGATACCAAAGCTCAAAGGCAGATGCAAGTCTACTCATCAAAAGGACAGAAGAAGGAATGATCTACATTTGTATCTATGTAGATGACATAATAATTACAGGAACCTCAGATGAAGGAATCACAGAGGTAAAGAAACTGCTAGAAAAGGAATTCAAAATCAGTGACCTGGGAAAGTTATCATACTTTCTAGGTATGGAAATCACATATACAGATCATGGTGTATATGTCACACAAGAAAGGTATCTCCTGAACTTACTGAAGAAGTTCAACATGGAGAATTGCAGAGAAGCTTCAACACCGCTTGAAGTAAACCATAAACTCAGTAAATATAGTGGTACAGAATTTAAAGATATGAAGAAGTATCAATCGCTAGTAGGAAGCCTAATATATGCTACGCTAACAAGACCGGATCTTAATTTTCCGGTGGGAGTTCTCTCACAGTTTATGCATTGTCCGACAGATCAACATTGGGTTGCAGGACAAAGAGTTCTCAGATATATCAAAAGAACTATAAAGGAAGGATTATATTATCCTTTTACGTCAGATATAAAGCTCAGAGCATATAGTGACTCAGATTGGGCAGGAAGTCAAGATGACCGAAGATCAACGCACGGGTATATGATATACCTAGGAGATAAGCTGGTAAGCTGGTGTTCGAAGAAGCAACACACAGTAGCCTTATCATCAACAGAAGCAGAATACAAAGGATTGGTAGAAGCAGCAAAAGAAGTAATATGGATGCAGACCTTACTTAAAAGCATGGGTATAGATCAAAGTATACCGATCATACATGGAGATAATATGAGCTCGCTGTATCTTGCAGCGAATCCTGTGTTTCACGCAAGAACAAAACACATAGAGATTCAGTATCATTTCCTAAGGGAAAAAGTAATGGAGAAAGAGATAGAAATAGTCTACACTCCTACAAAAGATCAGATTGCAGATATTCTGACAAAGAGCTTGGATGGAACAAAGACAAACAGATTCAAAGAGATGGCAGGTATAAAAGAAAGAAAGATATATGAAAGACCGGAAGATGTCAAATTAGTGATTGAGGGGGAGCTGTTAAGGAAACACTCCATATTTGACACAACAAACAAGACAGAAACGGAATCTTCAGAAAATCGGCGCACAGGTGTACAGTATGCGAAGTTAGTGCGCGGTGTCCGCATAACAGAGCAATTAACCGCGGCGGGCGCGTAAGGCGCGCATAACACGAATTGAAGAATGACAGAGCAAAGGAGCGCCAAAGAAATTGTATATATATATACAGTAAGATTTGAAGAACGCGATGCAGAAGAGCGCGGGAGTACATGCGTGTATGCAAGAGACACTGATACACAGAGAAGCACGAGAGACTGAGAGAAGACGCCATAGATCGCGTATGAGTGAAGAGAGAGCTAGAAGTTCTCAGAAGACGCCATAGATCGCGTATGTACAGATGAATAACACAAGCCTTGAAGTGTCGGGTCTTTTCATCTGAAGAGAGATGGTAATAAGGAACTACTCACTGTAGGAGAGTTTCTGTAACTTGAGCAAGAAGAGGCCAAGTTTACTTGTACACATCTTCTCTAATCGAAAACACATGTTCATGTGGATGTCTGCGCGCAATCTTTACTTGTGAAGAATCTGAAGTTATTTCGTATTACGGTAGGAAGCTTGCTTATCGTTTGCTGTCACGACTCGTTACTAAACGCGCTTCAGTACCTTCTCTGTAAACGCATGTTTTCGGCGTATAACAGTTTACTCAGTAAACATATTTCAGTAATTTTCTGGTCAGTTACAGTTTCTCAGAAAATAAGTTTTTCCGGTAGAACAACGAAGTATAACTCGCAGCAGAGTTCGAAGCTTTGTATGAGAGATAGCTCATCTTGTAGCTAGACGTCTCTACTTTAAGCTGGTCACAGTTTCCGGTGGAATGAAGATGTACACACAGTACAAAAGTTAACCGGAAAGTAGTAGTTCAGAACTGTGAAGTTTCCAGAAGGAAGTTCATTCGGTGAAGGAAGCTTACACACTACTTCCTTACTTCACATAAGTTCATCTGAAGCAATTACGAACAGAACTAAGTTTATTTCGGTGAAATTCCGGTACAACTACGGTGTCAGTCCAGTAACAGTCGGGTGAAGTTCCGGTGGAACTTGTGTCGCAGAATAACGCAGTTAAAGCGACGTTAATTAGGCTGAGCTACTGTTGATTACAGAGGTGTTCTGAATCACTCTAGTTTAGCATCCTATTACGGTGGCGCGGCATTTTCCGCAGGCCTGACAGAGTTCAAGCCTTGTCGCGAAATCCACCTTCAGGGCGAAAGTATTTCCGCAACAGTAGGCGTTAAAGCCGAAGTTTTTCGCCAACATTATCCCAACACTTGAGACCATACAAGACTTTATGCAAGCAACAAACCATATGTTGTTTCTCTTTCATGGCAAATCCAGGAGGTTCCTTCACATAAACCTCTTCTTGCAAATCACCATTCAAGAAATCTTTCTTCATGTCCAACTGATGTACTTTCCAACCTCGATGGGTAGCTAATGAAACCGCGGTATGAATGGTAGTCATGCATGAAGTAGGTGCAAAAGTCTCCTCATAGTCAATGCCATATTGTTGCGCATACCCTTTGACAACCAATCTAGCTTTGTAGTGATCAATGCTACCATCAAACTTTCTCTTACTCTTGTAAACCCACTTTGTACCAATGGCATTTTTTCCTTTTGGCAATTCACATAACTCCCAAGTACCATTCCTATGTATGGAATCCCTTTCTAATTGCATAGCACTCATCCATTGTGGATCTTCACATGCATCTTTAAAAGTAAGTGGTTCTTCATTACATCTTGTTGCAATAAGAGAATAATTCACAAAAGTACTTGATGCATGGTGAGAGCTTGATCTTGTTCTACCAAGTAAAGGTGCACTCAATTTTCTACCCTGCAAAGTTTGTTTCAACCACTTTGGCATACTTTGTGCACTCTTGATAGGCATGCATTCATTATGCCATACATAATCAACATGTATATCATGCGTGGGCTGAATTTCATGCTCACTTTCAGCCATATTTTGACGCAAATGTTCAGGCATATGTGGCTAGAAATTTGCAGCAGTTCCGACAATTTTTGGCTCTATTTCGCTGGAATTTTTCAGCCCTTTGAGCCTTAGTTGGTTGATCTACATGGCCATAGTCAATTGCACCATTTTGGAACAAAGGCATGAGTGTATCGAACACATCTTGTGAGCTAACTGTTGGCTGTTTTTTGCATTTAAGTAGAGGGAAAACTAAATTTTTCACCAAATACCATATGTTGACTCACAATAATTATGTTCATTAATGGATGGTATAAATGATATCCCTTAATTTTAGCACTATAACTAACAAATATACATTTCTTTGCCTTGTCATCAAGTTTGTGACATGACACAAGAGCATATGCCAAACAACCAAACATGCGCATATGACTAACCATAGGCTTATGTCCATTCCAAGCCTCATAAGGAGTTAGGACTCTCAATGCTTTTGTAGGGTAGTGATTCAACACATAATTTGCACACATGACCGCTTCCATCTAAAACTTATCACAAAGGTGCTTCCCTTCAACCATACATTATGCCATTTCAAGGAGTGTTCTATTTTTATGCTCGGCAACACCATTTTGCAGAGGTGTATATGGCACCGTACATTGGTGTGAAATTGCTCTTTGATGAAGAAAAGCATTAAACTCATGTGACATGTATTCACCACTACGATCCGTGCATAGAGTCAAAAGCTTTTGTGAAGAAAAATTATCAGCCATAGCTGAAAATGCTTTGAAGCAAGAAAATATCCCATTCTTTGCTTTCATAGGATACATCCATGTATGGCGAGTAGCATCATCAATAAAGGTAATAGAATATACATGCTTCCCAAAAGATGGAGTCTTGATGGGACCACATACATCACTATGACCAAGCTACAATTTTCTTGTAGTATGTGTATGAGTATCTTTTGCAAAAGAAGCACGATGCATTTTTTGAAGAATACAACCTTCACATGCATGCTTTTCAATGGACTCAAAGTGTTGGAAAACCAATAACCATGTCTTTATTTTGCAAGTAAAGCAAACTATTGAAGTTCAACTGACCAAAACCAGCATGCCAAAGCTCCATTTCAGCCATGAAAGAAGTATGAGCAACCAAGGCATTTGGGGAAGCCCTCTGGTATGTGTTAAAAAATAAAGAAGCAAGGTTGTATATGTTTTGCAAAAAGGATTTTATTCAAATAGAAGGAAAATACAAAAATGAAAAATGGAAGCATTTACTTCAACAAGTAGTGGAGGCCAAAAGAGAATCAATCAAAAGAGAATCAGTCCAAAGACCAAAACGAACATGAAGAGTGGCTGCTCAAAGTTATGCTTGAAGAGGCAAAGCATTGTAACTAAAGTAAAGGAAAGGAGAAGCTACAAATCAAGGGGGAGCTTCGTAAAGTCAAGAAAGAGCGCTTCAATGAAAAAGGTTGCTTTATAAAGAACCCAAAAGAAGGATTCAAGGTCGGTGCTCAAGGAAGGAAATGTTGGTGCAACGTACAAGCCTACACTTTTGGCTTGAAGGTTACAAAGAAATGAGGTTCCATGTGAACCATAGCTAGAGGATTCTTATCTCCTTACCTCTTTGTACAAGTTAAATCTTTATTGATTTGAGAGAATATGTGTAACCACCTACCCAAGGGAGTCGTGGACTCTATTAGTTGTAAAGCATCAATCAATTAGAGACAATATCTCTTAGGATGTAGGAGCATGATTATAGAGAGCCAAAGTTTGAATTCAAATTCAAATTTTGGAATCAACCTCTATAAAAAGATCAACTCAAAAAGTCGTGGGCAACAAGTCACTTTCCGAGCTCCTCAAGTTCATCTCTGAGTGTGTGTGAGGCCTACACTCTAGCCCACACCTTTCTACACCATTAGGCAATGATCTTCATGCCTATGGCATTGTACAACATTGTTCATTAATACATATATCTACATTGTTCATTTCTGAGTTCTCTGTCATAGTCTCTATCAATCAGTCAACTTGTGGAGATCATATCTCACTCATTTCTCCACCAAACTCAAAGATCTATAGCTTATTGGAACCCGCTCAAAGTCATCTACATGCTATCAAAATTTGTAGGATTTATATTCAGCCATTTGAGAGAAACATCCATCGAGGTGATCACTGGTCGAAGTCTGCAATAATCCTAAAAAACCAGGGGTAAAGGTTTACTTGCTAAATTGATTTCTATGAGCATAGTTAATATTTTTAAGTGATTTCACTTGGAATAGCTAGCTTTCTAAGCTAATTAGATACCCCTAAAAGGAATTTTTCCAATTCCTAGTGTGATGGTCATACTGAGCAAACGTTGCAGCAGGTGTCTAGTAAAAAAAAGAAGGTTTTCTTGAAGACTTGAAGTTCAAAGTTGTCTGCCTTGATTCTATCTTTTCATACATCATTTCCAAAGTACATAGGCTATTTTATGGTGTCATTGAAAAGCTAAGAGGGTCCACTTATCAACTCTGAAGCATCAAAGGGCTGGTACAAAGCAAGATTTGGCAGTACCTACTCATCATCTTGAAGTGTCCATCCATCTTCCCAATAGTGGTATGAGAGCAAAGTCAAGGTAAAATGGGCGATGGTTTTCCTTCATTTATTGATAAATTGGACAGGAACAACTATCAGGCATGGTCTTTAAGGATGAAGACATACCTACAAGGAAGGAGTCTTTATGGATATATCTCAGGAGATGAGGAATTGCCCTCATTCAAAACCAGAGGACTACCAACAGAGGAAGAACATGAGAAGCTCAACACATGGTGTGCCAAGGATGCATTAGCAAGGTCTTACTTACTCAAATCCATCTCTGATTTTCTTTTTCCACATATTAGGAACTGTAAGACATCCCAAGAGACTTGGGAAACCTTGTCATCCTATTTCTCTTCCAACACAAGGGCCAAAAAAACCAATTGTGGATTGAATTCACCACACTAAGGAAGCAACCTAAGCAGGCTATTTCAGAGTATGTGACTAAGATGAAAGATGTATCAGATCAGTTAGCAAGCATAGGAGAAGAGATTGAAGAAGAGCAGATAGTAAGGCAAGTGATCAATGGGATCAAAGCCGGTGATAAATGGGAAAGCTTCACCACTGCCATGGACCTATACATGGACATGCAAATTCCAGATCTTACCACTCTCATGGGGTAATTGTTCACTCATGAAGCCAAGCTCAACAAGAATGGAGACTCATCCAAAGGTAATAGCTCTTCTGCCCTGTACACTGATAAAAGTAAGTCTAAAGATAAAGGCAAGAACAAGAAGATAGAGATGAAGGCACTGCCTCCCAAGCCAACTATGCAGGGAGAGGTAGATCATCAAGAGGAAGGGGCAGAGGAGGTAAGCAAGGTAGGGGGAGACCTTATAACTCCTCACCATGCAATATTTGTGGTTTATCAAATCATACTATAGATGAGTGTTTCATGAATTACAAGAATCAGAGAGGAAGAGGATATCAAAGAGGTGGATTGTTAAGTCCTAATGCCCACGAAAAAGATGCTTATACAAGCCCTTATTTTGCTCAAACCCCGTGGAATTGGTCCACTTGGATTATTTGGAATCCACAATGATCTCGCAATGGATTCTTCCTATGTCTATGCACTAGCTCATAAATTCCCGGCAGACGCACCAAAATGAATAGGCTCTAAGCCCACGGGAAAAATGGTTATACGAGACTTTATTCGGTTAAAAACCCCTCGGAATCGGTCCAATTGGATCACCTGGAGCCCATAATTACCCCTCGAGGAATCCCCCTTTTGTATATATACTAGTTCATATGCTTCCCGGCAGACGCACCAAAACGAACGGCTTCTTAAGCCCAAGGAAAAAGTGATTATACGAGGCTTTATTTTGTTCAAATCCCTCGGAATTGGTCCACTTGGATTACCTAGAGCCCACAATTATCTCGCAATGGATTCTTCCTATGGTTAGGCACTAGCTCATATGTTCCCGGCAAACGCACCAAAATGATGGGCCTCTTAGTCCAAGGGAAAGTATACACTCAAGGATATTTTGCCTAAAGTTTGTAATGCTAGGTAAGCTTTGATCACTCTAAACCCTCAGTTTCACTCCAATGTATCTTTGGGGAAGACAGAAAGATACGTGCACAGGTAAGCATCCAACCTCAATGATTCCTTCTGACAACCTCCCTCTTGCACAGTTCTTTTTTTTTTAACATCAGAATTGATATCTTTATTTTTTCTAATAATAATCAAACAAGCTAAATCCTCTTTCAATGCAGTAGCACCTACTGATAAACTAGTCCATTAGCAAATTAAAGGCAGACGTCAAATATACGCTTCAGATACAGTAAAAGTTAGACGCTTATGCGAGTCATTACAGACCATTATTAACAAGGCTGAAGATCATGAGGCTGACTCATATATTCAAAATAAATATGTAGTATCATGAGAACATGCAGACACATGTCCACAACAGGCATTTGCTATTGCATCGCTCATCAAATATGATTGCATAACTGAAACGTAACCAAGGATTTCTTACAGTTAAATTTGCCAAGAAATGAAGCATGGACTGCTATGTGTGCAGGAAAACCGAACTCCATATTTTGGAATGCCAATTGCATGAATAATTCTGAGACTAAACGAAGGGATCAAATGTTTCAATCTGTCCTTCTATCCCAGTTCTCTCCCCATCACCTGAATTCCTTTGTAGAAGTGGAAATTGCAGTGACAGTATGCTTTTGAGAATTCATGTGTACAGCACATTGAATCGGTTTTAGTCTACAGGACGGAAGCCGATTTCTTTTAACTTCGACTCCTCAGTACCGCAAACATGCTATGACAACAACACTGAATGAATGACCGTTCTACCCAGTTCAGCAAAAACATCAAACTCTTGATCACTAAACAGATCGCCAAGCAGCAAGGATTCCTTTACTTCCTAGGAAACTTCCTAACAGCTCAAGAAAGCGACACAGAGCGTTCCCTGCTATCCTCTCAGCTTTCCTTTCCAAATGATTCGTGACATTTCTTTTCCACCGATGTTTGCTCTAACTGATCTTATTTTACGCAGAACATGTTCATGAGCCCATCGATTCTACCATTTTCTCTTCTACACGTTTTGTTTGAGTTGCAAAATCCTTCTTCTTCACGGATATGTCCATCTGCACGTATTCTCATTGACCATGACCACCGGCAAAAGAGAAAGGCACTCGAGTTGGCCCACAGTCTAGAATTTCATCATACATTTTGGCATTTGAACTCTACTTTTCGAGCTGCTATATCAAAGTTTATGTCTTCCTCACCGTTTACAAAGCTTTACGATCAAGCATTCATGCTTTACCCTGTAGGTTAAAAGGCAACCCATTTTCCTTTTGTGCGTGTTCCTGGAGCAGAAAGCCATGAATCTTTGTCTCTCTTTGCGTTTCGCCTTAAGAGATGATTCGGTATTCTTCCCATCATCTGAGAAGAGGGCTGTTGCGTGAGATGGTGAGTGGAGAAATCGCTGTCGACGTGCAACTGTGCTTCACCTCTTTCATAAATCTTCCTCAACTTTCCCTAATTGGCCTCCTGAATGG
This sequence comes from Ceratopteris richardii, assembly GCA_020310875.1. NCBI lineage: Eukaryota > Viridiplantae > Streptophyta > Polypodiopsida > Polypodiales > Pteridaceae > Ceratopteris > Ceratopteris richardii. The sequence goes on from CM035434.1 coordinate 88,443,814, forward strand.
CTATCAAATCCACAATTTCCTCCACCTTGACCTGTGCATTCACCCATGGGCTCTTCGTCTTCACTCCGTTCTCCCTTCAGCTTTTCCCCTTGAACATCCGGAAAATGCCTCCATGCTGATGCTCCCTTTCCATTTCAGATTGCATCCTTGAATCTCCCCTGCCCTCTTCTCCTCTGCCTTCCACACTTGCCTGCACAAACATTCAAAAAATGCCTCCCTCTACTATTGTCGGGAGGGAAGAAAAAGAATGAGCGAGGAAGAGTGAGCGTCCCTCCCCTCGAAGCCTCTCCTTTGATTCTCCTGCAGCATAAAAAAATCCCCAAACTACTGTTCGATGCCCCCTTCTGCACTCTCCTCCTGAAAGAAAACCCCCAAAACGAATAGCCAAAGACTGAGGAGAAATACAAGAAAGATCCGTATGTGTCCGCCTTCCCCTTCGGTCTGCTGGCAAAAGAAGAAAAAACCCTTCCCCTTTTCCACGAACAGAAGAAGAAGTGACCCCAGTGCTGCTGCCTTCCCTTTTTTGTACTCTTTTTTGTGAACTCCCCCTCCAGCCACTTATCCTTCCCCTTCTTCGTGGCCACCCCTTTTTCCGTTTCTTCTTGTCAGCTCTGCAAAAAAAACGGACCTGCCCCCACAACACCAACTCTCTTCCCTCCCTCAAATGTGCATGTGATTCCACATAAGACCAATGGCGATGTTGGCTGATAGCGTATCTTTAAATCCTCCAAAATTATTGTGCCTTTGGTGGCCACTCCTTTGGATGAGCTACCCTGTAGAATCAATATAACTAGTATCATTTGCAAAGAGACTCATCTATAATGCCCAGTAAAAGCGGACACTTTTCTACTCTCCATTAGCCTGGGTTATTTCCACATACATTGTGTTAACCGGTTTATTGATATTTTATCTCCTAACTTGCTCATGAAAGTAAATATGGTCAAAATAACGTGGGCACTTTTCCCTCTCATTTGGAAGTCTTGTTTGCTCTCAGATCTCCATTTAGCACATCCTTAGCATCCTGCAAGGCACCAAACTCGAATCAATCCTGAATCAAAGCATATCCACACTGTTTCCTTGAAGTCTCTCCAAGCGCAAAGCTTCCATCTTCATTGCATCATCCAGTCTGCCCACAGCAGTATACAAGTTGCTCATGCTGACATATGACGTACCATCCTTCTCATCCAATGCCACTGCATTTTCAAAAGCCCATCTCCCATACTTCACGTTCTTCCACACTACACAAGCACCCAGAAATGTGTGCCATAGAGCAAGATTAGGAGAAACCTCCATTGACTTGATAACTACTACTGCTCCATCAAGATCACCAACGCGACAGAATAAATCAACCATACAAGTGTGGTGCTCCAGAGTAGGAGTTAGACCATAATCTTTACTGATCATCTCGTAGTATATTTGTCCCTCCTCTAGAAGGCCACAATGACTGAGAGTAACCTGCCATGAGAACACTCCATGCAACCACATCTCGAACTGGAAGCTTGTCAAAGATTTCTTGGGCATCAGTAAGCATACCACATTCTGTGTACATAATCACTAACCCAATGTTAATGTCCTTGTGTTCTTCAAGTACTGCCTGTTTGACAATATCTGCATGAACGTTTTGCCCTCTACGCACAGCACCTGCCCAACCACAAGCTTTCAAAATGCAGGCATATGTAACTGCATCTGGAAGGCAGCCATCTTGTTGCATTCGATCAAAGCACCTTAATGCCTCCTCATTAAGATCATGATGAACATATCCTGCAATCAATACCTCCACATGCTTCTCACCAATTCTCAAATTCACTCTTCAAGTACCTGAAATCAAACAAATTCCTGCCAAATAGAACCACATTAGTGCATCAAAACCAACCAAATTGTGGGCTAACATACTCCCCTCTTCTTATTTGCGAAGTCGTCCTCGACGAGCCAAATTGTTCCTGCGCTCGAATCATCCAGCATGTGCTCATCAGTCAATCAAATACAAAACTTTACCTTGCATGCCTATTCTCTTCTTCCTCCATGTAACACCTGAAATCATACTCATACAATCATTTGTTAGTACCACAATCCAATCATTTCACTTACCATCTTTGTCCATCTTCTCGCATCTTCACCGCCATGTCTACCTGTCTACAAACTTCATTAAAACATTAGAACCTTTCTTCATCAAATCACAATATGTACAACCAAAATGAAAAGACAATTATATCCTTCATACACATCACACATATATATTCAGCACACACATCATGATCCGTGTCACACATGCATTCTCATCACACACAACATACTTACATGCAAACAGAAGACATGTCCACATTCGCTCTCGTCACTCTTCTCGACTACTCATTCAACACGTCACAAATCTTTGTTCCACATGCATACTCGACACACTTTCCACACACACCATATATAATCAAAACCATTCCCCACTTTTATTTTTGATACTCTTCTTGGCCATACGATCGCTTTCCTGATTTCTTTTTCTCGTTTCTAGCTGAGTTCTCTCGCCAATTTCCCATTTCCTTCCCACCTAGGATTTCCACTACCCGCTTTTCTTGTCATTGACTCTTTGTTTTTTTTTTTTTTTTTTTCCCTCTAATTTCTATTGCTAGGTCACCACCACACCACTCCTAAATTGATGGACACACGGCAAAGACCACTCAAGCCTCACACGAGCTCACTCTAACAAGATCACTCATCGTCGACGCGATTCCGAACTTCACAAGTCATTGCACCACCTAAGAGCCAAACTGAACACTTCCGGAAGGTTTGCAGACAAACAATGCAACTAGCACGATTGGATTCCTCAAGTCCAAGCTTTCCATAGACACATCGCAACCAAAACCCTAGCCGAGCTTAAGCTTCAATTTGACATGTTTCATCGGGAGTCCACACATAACCCAAATCCCCACAACACAAACACATATATTCCCATCCGAGCATCATGCTCTCTCACCTCTCTTATGTCCCCCCTCGAGCGAGGAATTCTTCTCATTCATTTTTTCCACAATTTTTTTCTCTTTTTTCATCATTTTTTTTTTTATATTTACTCACACTTGCCGGCCTACGCCGAAGCTGGATACGACTCGTGGACTCGACCACCCGATCGAGTTTGTTCCACCCATCTACCAACCCAACGAAGCGCACGACACACAGACAGCTAGCCCTATGCGAAACCGACGTCGGTTCGTGGCTTTGACCACCCGGCCAAAGTGGGTCCACCCACCTATCGGCCCACATAGGCGCGTAGCCACACTCACACATACACAAACACATATTTTTCTCATTTTCTTTTCATTCCCGCATCTCGAGAATTAGGAGACAAAAGAAAGGACTTTTTTTTTTCCAACCATACCAATCACGACACACACACATAGATTCCCTGTGGACATCCCAATGAGACATATCTCCTCTCTGCTGCCACTCAAGCCAAAATCCAGCCACTAATGCCATGGTCAACCCGTCCTCGCAAAACCCGCACATACTAACCACCTTATCGACCTGAAACCTCAAAAAGTGTCACTTTAGTTCCTAAGTGTACAACACACTTGGTCCACCCGTCCTCACATCTTTGACTCGCAATCCGCAAAGCAAACCCTAATCAGACTCAAGCCATCCTCACCAACATCCATTGCCTCGTCTATTTTTTCATCTCCAACCTCTGCCTCGCAGAGATTCCACATGATTCGACAGCTTGCTGATATTGTCCTCTAGCCAGGCGATACGGTCTGGAAGGCCACCATTCATTACTACACCTCTTAATGCCTCGAGCTTCAAAGCTAAATCCCTTATCCCTTCTTCTTTTCGCTCATCACTGCCTTGGAGTCGAAAAATCTCGTCATCCACTTGATGGAACCGAACCCACATTTTCTTCTTCTCCTCTTCTAAATGGCTCATCTTTCTTTTTATTTCCAAAGGAACCTCCTCGCTCCTCCCGACTTGGCCAGAAAACTTTTCAACCTCTTCTCGAATCGACCTCTCCTCCCAGATTCTACTCATATTTTCTACTTCCAGGTCATCTACCTTCTTCGACAATTCATTCTTCGTCCTTTCTAACTCCACGCCTATCGCCTCTAACTTGTCCAACATCACTTTTAGCTCTTCCTCTATTCTACCTACTTTCGGATCTTCTACTCGTTCTCAGGTCTCATCGTCTTTCTGATTCATCCACCTACCGAGCTTGCTACTCAGCCTTGCATTCTCTTTCTCTACACGTCTCATTTTCTCATCACTCTCTGCTTGGGCACTTTTCATTCTTTCTAACTCCAGGTGGAACTCGTCACATGCCTTACCCGCTTGATCACTGTATCGACGGATTATGCTTTGTACCTTCTCGATTTCATGCTCCATTCCCTCGACTCTCCTCATCAGGTCATCCTCGTCTCTTGAGAGCTCTTCTTCGATCGCAACTCCAAAGCAGTCGGCTACCATCAAACCGGATCTCAAGTCCCAAACCACGTTTTCACTCTCGGGCTTCACAAGATCTTGCCTCCAGCTTTTGTTTACTCTTTTCCGCTCCTTGTTTTCATTTTTCAACATTCGTACTTGCTTTTCCCAAGTTCGTAGGACCTCGGCCATTTTCACTTGATTTTCCTCTAATTTCTCTATTTTGATCCTCTCGTTATCTCGCTCCACGCGAAGCAAATTGACTTGACATTCCAAGCTCTTTACGAGGTCCATCAAGGCTTGATTCTCGGATTCCCTGTCTATGTCCCCATTCACTCTTGCGGTCTCCATCGACGTGGAAGCTCCACTCATGTCAACTTCCACATACAAAGAGGATAAGCACCTATCTGGTTCATTGGTTGCGACCTTTAGGTCAATCACCTCTTTTGAGCCACACACGTGCTCGCATAGTCTCTTTTTCCCGCAGTCCGCACATGTGGGAACAAAATCCAACGGAGTGCATACACGAGGGCAATATTTGGCTATATGCCCAATCTGCTCGCAACACCAGCATCTCACATAATTTGATATCGGGCCAAATCGCCACCCTCGGTTCACATGATGTCTCATGGTCGGACGAGAATCTATGCATCTCCTATTTCGTCCAAAACTCGGTTGCCTCATGTTGGCATTCTCCAAACCACATGCTGGCTTTTGTTGAGCCATTTCTTTCATGAAGGTTGAAGCAGATTTGGGATCGACTTGGCTGTGCCACACGATTGGGGCACCAAGCGAACTCGTAGCACTCTCGATGAGATGTGCTAGGCAAATCCCCAGTAGGATCGCCAAATGTTAAGTCCTAATGCCCACGAAAAAGATGCTTATACAAGCCCTTATTTTGCTCAAACCCCGTGGAATTGGTCCACTTGGATTATTTGGAATCCACAATGATCTCGCAATGGATTCTTCCTATGTCTATGCACTAGCTCATAAATTCCCGACAGACGCACCAAAATGAATAGGCTCTAAGCCCACGGGAAAAATGGTTATACGAGACTTTATTCGGTTAAAAACCCCTCGGAATCGGTCCAATTGGATCACCTGGAGCCCATAATTACCCCTCGAGGAATCCCCCTTTTGTACATATACTAGTTCATATGCTTCCCGGCAGACGCATCAAAACGAACGGCTTCTTAAGCCCAAGGAAAAAGTGATTATACGAGGCTTTATTTTGTTCAAATCCCTCAGAATTGGTCCACTTGGATTACCTAGAGCCCACAATTATCTCGCAATGGATTCTTCCTATGGTTAGGCACTAGCTCATATGTTCCCGGCAAACGCACCAAAATGATGGGTCTCTTAGTCCAAGGGAAAGTATACACTCAAGGATATTTTGCCTAAAGTTTGTAATGCTAGGTAAGCTTTGATCACTCTAAACCCTCAGTTTCACTCCAATGTATCTTTGGGGAAGACAGAAAGATACGTGCACAGGTAAGCATCCAACCTCAATGATTCCTTCTGACAACCTCCCTCTTGCACAGTTCTTTTTTTTTTAACATCAGAATTGATATCTTTATTTTTTCTAATAATAATCAAACAAGCTAAATCCTCTTTCAATGCAGTAGCACCTACTTATAAACTAGTCCATTAGCAAATTAAAGGCAGACGTCAAATATACGCTTCAGATACAGTAAAAGTTTGACGCTTATGCGAGTCATTACAGACCATTATTAACAAGGCCGAAGATCATGAGGCTGACTCATATATTCAAAATAAATATGTAGTATCATGAGAACATGCAGACACATGTCCACAACAGGCATTTGCTATTGCATCGCTCATCAAATATGATTGCATAACTGAAACGTAACCAAGGATTTCTTACAATTAAATTTGCCAAGAAATGAAGCATGGACTGCTATGTGTGCAGGAAAACCGAACTCCATATTTTGGAATGCCAATTGCATGAATAATTCTGAGACTAAACGAAGGGATCAAATGTTTCAATCTATCCTTCTATCCCAGTTCTCTCCCCATCACCTGAATTCCTTTGTAGAAGTGGAAATTGCAGTGACAGTATGCTTTTGAGAATTCATGTGTACAGCACATTGAATCGGTTTTAGTCTACAGGACGGAAGCCGATTTCTTTTAACTTCGACTCCTCAGTACCGCAAACATGCTATGACAACAACACTGAATGAATGACCGTTCTACCCAGTTCAGCAAAAACATCAAACTCAGTTAGAGGCTTCCATTGAGTTTGATGTTTTTGCTGAACTGGGTAGAACGGTCATTCATTCACTTATTCAGATGGTCCCCGGACTTTACCCCCGACAAATCGAAATCACTTCGGTACCCTCTTTGGGTTGAGCTCCCTAACCTCCCATACTTCTTGTACAACTTCGTGTGGGACATAGTCTCCCCTATCGGCAAGCCGTTGGCTTCACGAGAAGACATTGGTGGTCTCATCTACGAGGGTGCAAGACACTCGTTCAATGCTAGATGGCATCCACAAATCTGCGTAGAGACCGACCTCAGTTCGCCGCTTCCATCAACGATCAAAGTGGACATGGGCGAAGGAGATGTTTGGGAACAGGATATCACCTACAAAAACCTCCCCAACGCGTGCTTTCGCTGTGGCCAGCAAGGTCATAGGATTAAAGACTGCCCTCTCAGGCAAAAAAACAAGCGATCTCAAGAAGCCTCCAAAACTGCTCAAGACAACTCTGACGATTTGACCCACTTGACCAAGGAAGGGGAAGGCAAGGGCCTCCTTAATCCACAAGCTGATGCCGATGGCTTTACTGAAGTTAGAAGAAGAAGGAAAAGGAGTCCGAGGGCCAACAGTGAGAGGAACAACCTGCCAATTACCCCACACAACAATCTGTATTGCAATCTTGGAAAGGAGATCAACGAGCTCGACTACCCAGGTGGGAAGCCACCTGAGGTAGACAACTACGACGAAACCTTAGAGATCCCTGACAACAAAGAAACCCCCCAGGAGGACTACACTACAAGCAAAGAAGATGGTTTCACTACTAATAATGAAGACAACATGGATAGTGAAAGTTCCATCATTGGATCGACGATCCCGGAAACGATGCCGAGCACGGAGCCCAATTCTCCCCAGCGGGGGGCATCCCGCAAAGGGAAACAGCCTTTGGAGTTACCCTGGAAAAGCCCCCATAAGAACCGATTTCTAAGTCGGGATCAGATCCCAGCGAAAAAGAAAGATGAAGCCAAGAGAAGAAAGGACAAAGCTCCCTCCCGCAAAGAGGGATCAACACAAAAATGATTGTCATCTCGCTAAATGCTAGGGGGCTAACCGACCCCTCAAGAGCGGCCATCATTGGCCAATGGCTCCGCGACATTAGCTTAAAACCAGACATTATATGCATTCAAGAGATTAAAATTGACGGAGAAGACCTTCTGAAACGGCTCAGACAGGTTTCCTCGGCCCATATGTGGATCCCAACAAAGCACCAGCGGGGATCCGGTGGAACGGCTATCGGTGTTAAACAACCTTGGCTTGATAAGCTCGAGAACTCCATTGAAGATGTAAATCACCGCTGGATTGCGGTTTCTTTTGGTGCTCCCCTCTGTGTTACTATGGTCTCTTTGTACGCCCCTAACGGGGATCTGGAGAGGCTGAACACTTGGTCTTCTCTTGACTCGCTTCCCCACAACGTGCTTATATGTGGAGACTTCAACATGGTGGAGGACCCTATGGACAGATGGATGGGCAAGGGCAGGGTCATCGACAGTCGAGAGAAAGAAACGTGGGACATGACCAAACTCCACTTGGATCTGGTCGAATTCAAAGACCCGAATGGCTTTTCCTGGTCGAATCTCCAAGCGGGCGAGGATCTGAGGAAAGCTAGACTTGATAGATGCTACATCTCTCAGAGTTTTACTCATCTGTGGGGCCACCCTTCCATCACGCAACGTACTGACCTCACCATCTCTGATCACTACCCGATCGTTATCACTTTTCAACCTTCCTACAGGACCCACAAGGCTCCGTGGTTCCATGCCAACGCTTCCACCTTCTCTCTCCCCTCCGTCCACCAAGAGATTGCCGATGTGTGGAAGGTGGCGTTCGCCTCTGGCTTGGCCCCAGCCAAGTGCTGGAGAAGTGCGGTTGACAAGTCTCGCAAGATCATGATCAGAACTAAGAAGATGCTCGAGACAGTGCGGCGGGCTCGTAGGGAAGCGCTTTACCTCAGACTCTGGAGACTCGAGGAGGAAGTAAACAAAGGAAAACACCAAGCCCAGAAAGGTCTCCGAAAAATCAGAGCGGCGTTGAGATACGAGGAAGAAATACAAAGGAAAAACTTGCAAATCTTCTTCAAGGAGTGGTGGGCTGGAAAAGCCGACAAACCCACCAAAGAGATGTGCAGTATCCTTAAAAGGAAACACAACAGAGAGACGATTCCCCTACTGCTAGACCCACATGGCAATGTATGCAACTCGGAAGAAGATAATGTTGGCATCATCGAAGGGCACTTCACGAGACTCCTGGGAACCTCGAACCCCCTCTCCCACCATAGAAGGGACTGCATGGCTGCCATTTCTAGGGTTTCCCCCCGGAGAATACCGCCCAACCTCCACTCCCTGCTTCATGCCCCGATCTCTGAACCAGAAATCATTGAGGTCATTGATGCCCTCCCCCTCGGCAAAAGCCCGGGACCCGACGGACTCACTAACGAGTTCTTTAAATCCTTCAAGCTGGTGGTTGCCACCCCTCTTCGGATGGTTTGGCAAGAAGCGCTAAAATTTGGTGCTCTTCCTTCTTGTATAAATAATGGAATTATCAAGCTGATTCACAAGAAGGGGGAAAAAAACAGAATCGAGAACTGGCGGCCAATTACCATGCTTCAAACAGGATACAAGATCGTCGCCAAAGTCATTGCCAACAGACTTGCGTGCCACCTGAGATCTTGGCTTAGTGAGGACCAAAAAGGTTTCATCAAAGGCAGGTCCATCCTGGAAACCATTATGGATATTTGGGAAGGTATTCAATTTGCAAATGAGTCTAATCAAGATGTGGTCTTCCTCAAGATCGACTTTGACAAAGCCTACGATAGGCTAGAATGGGACTATATTCTGCAGTCGCTCCAAGACCTCGGATGTAGTCAGAAATTCACTAAGATGATCGCGACCCTTCTCGGCAACGCAACGACCCAAATTAACGTCAACGGCAAACTTTCGAAGGCGATCCATCTTAAAAGATCTATTAGACAAGGGTGCCCCCTTGCCCCCCTTCTCTTTGCCATCGCCACTGAGGGGCTGAGCAGACTCGTGGCTCATCATGTGGAGGCTGGCAATATCAAAGGCCTCCAGCTTCCTCACAATCACAGTCAAATTATCATGAGACTTTTTGCCGACGATATGAACGCGTTCGTTCACAATGATAATACCAGCCTGGAGACTTTCTGGAGGTGTCTTGATACCTTTTGTGAGGCCTCTGGATCCAAAATCAACCACAATAAGACCGCCTTCAGGGCCATTGTGGGACATCAACCTGGCCTTCTCATTGATCGTGGCTGTCAAATCATTCCGCAGGGCCAAATCTTTCGGCTACTTGGAATCCCCTTGGGGTTTGGCGTCTCTATGGAGCAGCGATGGAACTGGGTGCTGGCCAAACTTGAAAACAAGCTCAATTACTGGAAAGGCATGCAAATCAATCTCGCCGGACGGGCGATGGTTATCAACACGTTCCTCCTCTCGTCTACCATCTATTTCCTTTCTTGCTGGAGACCGAATGAGCAAGGCCTGTCCAAACTAAATAGCGTCTGCAGAAACTTTCTTTGGACGGGTGATCACAACAGAAGGGGGGTGCCTAAAATCAAGTGGGCCATCTGCACCAGCCCTAGAGATAGCGGGGGGCTTGGCATCCTGGACATCGGGTGCATGGCTAACAAACTGGCAGCCAAATGGATGATTAAAGCTTGGTGCAATAGGGAGGCCTCGTGGGCCAAGCTGATCTTCAGAAACAAAAATGAGTTGGCCCTCACGGGGTTCCCGAACTGGAAGAACCTTGACATCATGACCCTGCTATTCTCCCCGATTCCTGTCTTTCCGAAAGGCTCCACTCTCGTATGCTCTCTTTGGAAGGGCTGGAATAAAGTCAAAAGCTTCACAAGAATCAGTGAGGACTGGAAGTGGGCGGCCGGAATCAGACAAAACGACTCTATCTGGTTCCCGATACATGGCATCCGGAGTGTGGAGTCGTGGAACATTCAAAATGCCAAGAAGTTATGGAACAAAGGATTCAAAAAATGGAAACACCTATGGAAACATGACACCAACAGTTGGATCAACTACGAGGATATCGACCCTCGCATAAACATCTCCTACGAAGAATGGAACACCTTGCAAAGCAGATGCCTCGCTTGGGATCGTCACAAAACTCGCCTTCTCATGGGGCATGATGCTCCGAACGCGTGTGGTCTCAAATGGCACAATGGGAATAGCCTACTCAAAATCCCGAACATCAAAGAAACGACTGACCTCCAGATCAGCCTCAACAAGAAGTGGTGCCTGTCCTGGACGCGGCTCCGGTGGGACATGAAATTCATGGGTATCTGGCACCCACTTATAGAGATTAAGAAGTCGGTCCTTTTATGGCAAATTCTTCATCGTGGAATTTGGACTAACCATAAGGCAAGCAAAATTTGTGGGATCCCTCCGTGGTGCAAACGCTGCCACCGTGCAATCGAAGATGTCCCACACATCTTCCTTACTTGCCCCAACTCCTACAGAATCTGGCAGATGGTTGGACTGAAAATCAGAGTTCAGAAACAGCTTAGCTGGAAACAAGTCCTCTTGGGTGAAGCGATTGGATGCTCTGCGGCTCTCTGGAACGCGATCAGAGGGGAAGTCCTGTGGAAAATTTGGCGGGAGCGGTGTGCTCTCAACTTCGGCGACCCCCCCAGGGTGTGGTCGATTGAAAAATCTCTGTTCCTCCTTGGCAAGAGGATTGTCAACAGTAAGAAGTCCCCCCCCTTCAGGCACCATCAAGTCCTCCTTTTGATCAACAACAAGCTCAAACCCAAGTGGGTCCCGCATGAGGGCGACGAGAGGGTGATCAACCTTCTTTGTATTGCAACCTAGGAATCAACCAAGCTTCCCCTGCTTTGTGGGATTTGGGGGGTCCCGTGGGCACTAGTCCCCTTCTATTGTACCTTTGTTTCTTAATTTAATTCAAGTCCGGGAGAGTAGGCTATTGCCGAACTTCCTTTATATTAAAAAAAAAAAACATCAAACTCTTGATCACTAAACAGATCGCCAAGCAGCAAGGATTCCTTTACTTCCTAGGAAACTTCCTAACAGCTCAAGAAAGCGACACAGAGCGTTCCCTGCTATCCTCTCAGCTTTCCTTTCCAAATGATTCATGACATTTCTTTTCCACCGATGTTTGCTCTAACTGATCTTATTTTACGCAGAACATGTTGATGAGCCCATCGATTCTACCATTTTCTCTTCTACACATTTTGTTTGAGTTGCAAAATCCTTCTTCTTCACGGATATGTCCATCTGCACGTATTCTCATTGACCATGACCACCGGCAAAAGAGAAAGGCACTCGAGTTGGCCCACAGTCTAGAATTTCATCATACATTTTGGCATTTGAACTCTACTTTTCGAGCTGCTATATCAAAGTTTATGTCTTCCTCACCGTTTACAAAGCTTTACGATCAAGCATTCATGCTTTACCCTGTAGGTTAAAAGGCAACCCATTTTCCTTTTGTGCGTGTTCTTGGAGCAGAAAGCCATGAATCTTTGTCTCTCTTTGCGTTTCGCCTTAAGAGATGATTCGGTATTCTTCCCATCATCTGAGAAGAGGGCTGCTGCGTGAGATGGTGAGTGGAGAAATCGCTGTCGACGTGCAACTGTGCTTCACCTCTTTCATAAATCTTCCTCAACTTTCCCTAATTGGCCTCCTGAATGGCTATCAAATCCACAATTTCCTCCACCTTGACCTGTGCATTCACCCATGGGCTCTTCGTCTTCACTCCGTTCTCCCTTCAGCTTTTCCCCTTGAACATCCGGAAAATGCCTCCATGCTGATGCTCCCTTTCCATTTCAGATTGCATCCTTGAATCTCCCCTGCCCTCTTCTCCTCTGCCTTCCACACTTGCCTGCACAAACATTCAAAAAATGCCTCCCTCTACTATTGTCGGGAGGGAAGAAAAAGAATGAGCGAGGAAGAGTGAGCGTCCCTCCCCTCGAAGCCTCTCCTTTGATTCTCCTGCAGCATAAAAAAATCCCCAAACTGCTGTTCGATGCCCCCTTCTGCACTCTCCTCCTGAAAGAAAACCCCCAAAACGAATAGCCAAAGACTGAGGAGAAATACAAGAAAGATCCGTATGTGTCCGCCTTCCCCTTCGGTCTGCTGGCAAAAGAAGAAAAAACCCTTCCCCTTTTCCACGAACAGAAGAAGAAGTGACCCCAGCGCTGCTGCCTTCCCTTTTTTGTACTCTTTTTTGTGAACTCCCCCTCCAGCCACTTATCCTTCCCCTTCTTCGTGGCCACCCCTTTTTCCGTTTCTTCTTGTCAGCTCTGCAAAAAAAACGGACCTGCCCCCACAACACCAACTCTCTTCCCTCCCTCAAATGTGCATGTGATTCCACATAAGACCAATGGCGATGTTGGCTGATAGCGTATCTTTAAATCCTCCAAAATTATTGTGCCTTTGGTGGCCACTCCTTTGGATGAGCTACCCCGTAGAATCAATATAACTAGTATCATTTGCAAAGAGACTCATCTATAATGCCCAGTAAAAGCGGACACTTTTCTACTCTCCATTAGCCTGGGTTATTTCCACATACATTGTGTTAACCGGTTTATTGATATTTTATCTCCTAACTTGCTCATGAAAGTAAATATGGTCAAAATAACGTGGGCACTTTTCCCTCTCATTTGGAAGTCTTGTTTGCTCTCAGATCTCCATTTAGCACATCCTTAGCATCCTGCAAGGCACCAAACGCGAATCAATCCTAAATCAAAGCATATCCACACTGTTTCCTTGAAGTCTCTCCAAGCGCAAAGCTTCCATCTTCATTGCATCATCCAGTCTGCCCACAGCAGTATACAAGTTGCTCATGCTGACATATGACGTACCATCCTTCTCATCCAATGCCACTGCATTTTCAAAAGCCCATCTCCCATACTTCACGTTCTTCCACACTACACAAGTACCCAGAAATGTGTGCCATAGAGCAAGATTAGGAGAAACCTCCATTGACTTGATAACTACTACTGCTCCATCAAGATCACCAACGTGACAGAATAAATCAACCATACAAGTGTGGTGCTCCAGAGTAGGAGTTAGACCATAATCTTTACTGATCATCTCGTAGTATATTTGTCCCTCCTCTAGAAGGCCACGATGACTGAGAGTAACCTGCCATGAGAACACTCCATGCAACCACATCTCGAACTGGAAGCTTGTCAAAGATTTCTTGGGCATCAGTAAGCATACCACATTCTGTGTACATAATCACTAACCCAATGTTAATGTCCTTGTGTTCTTCAAGCACTGCCTGTTTGACAATATCTGCATGAACGTTTTGCCCTCTACGCACAGCACCTGCCCCACCACAAGCTTTCAAAATGCAGGCATATGTAACTGCATCTGGAAGGCAGCCATCTTGTTGCATTCGATCAAAGCACCTTAATGCCTCCTCATTAAGATCATGATGAACATATCCTGCAATCAATACCTCCACATGCTTCTCATCAATTCTCAAATTCACTCTTCAAGTACCTGAAATCAAACAAATTCCTGCCAAATAGAACCACATTAGTGCATCAAAACCAACCAAATTGTGGGCTAACATGGATACTCACAATCAAGAGGTAGATTCAACCATCATCAAGGATTCAATAACAACTACAACAACAACTACAATGGCAACTACCAAGGAGGATTCATATCCAGAAAGGATTACAACAACTATACAGAAGAGCAAGGTGATTCTCTTCTGATTATGAACATGACTTCAAAACCAGATACAAATGATGACCATCTCTTCTACATTGACTCAGGATGCTCAAATCATGTGGCTGGCAATGTAGCTCTACTCTCTAACCTTGAAGAACCAAGAGGTAAGCATCAAGTACAAACAGGTGATGACACGAAGCACTCAGTAGTTAAAGTTGGAAATGGTAAGACTTGTGATGGAAATCAAAACTTGTTGAGTAGGGTACTATATGTACCAACCATTACAAAAAACTTGATGAGTGTTGGACAGATTGTGGGAAAAGGTTTGCAGGTCAGATTCAACCAATTTGGAGCATTTGTGGAGGATCCAAGGCATGGGTTCAAGAGAATCGCTAAAGGAGAAAAGACAGGTAGACTTTTTACTTTTGAGCTAGAAGATACAAAGAATATTGCACTCTACAATTATAAAGATCAAACACTTTCAGAGCTTGAGATTTGGCATAAAAGATTAGGGCATGTAGGAGAAAGAACCTTGAAGCAAATATGCAGGGATCAATGTGTAATTGGAATCCTAATGTTTCCAAACAACACATGATTTATAAGTATGGTGCTTGTGAGTTTGGGAAATCTCACAGGTTACCCTTCTCAAGGAAAGGCTACATGCATGAGGACTACCTAGAACTTGTCCATACAGATGGATGGGGACCAAGCAAAGACCCCTCAATCTCAATATCAAGGTACTATGTATCTTTTATTGATGATTAAAGCAGATGGACTGTATTGTACTTTATGAAGCACAAAGATGAAGCATTCAACTGTTTTAAAAAGTATCTTGCACTTGTTGAGAATTAGACAGGGAAGAATCTAAAGAGGTCAAGGTCAGATGGAGGAGGTGAGTACTTCTCAAATAATTTTGAAGCATTCTTGCAGGACAGAGGAATCAAGAGAGAAATCACCACAAGGTATACTCCTGAACAGAATGGGGTAGCAGAAAGAAGAAATAGATTGATTGTTGAAACAGCTAGGTCAATGTTGAATGAAAAAAAGTTACCTAACTATTTATGGGCAGAGAGTGTATCTACTGCCACTTATCTCATAAACAGGTTACCATCTAAGTCCCTTGATGAGATGACTCCTTATGAAGCGTGGCATGGTAAGAGACCCTCACTTGATCATTGCAGGATATTTGGATGTGTAGCATATGTACACATTCCTTCTCAGATAAGAGGTAAGCTAGACCCTAAGGTTGAGAAGTGTATCTTTATTGGATATGATCTAAATCAGAAGGGGTATAGGTTCTACAACCCTTCAAATAAGGGATTCATGGTTAGTAGAGATATTGTCTTTGATGAAAATGATTCTTGGTATGAGAATGAATGCAGGAAGTTTAAACTACCCTATGACTTGGAGGAGGAGTTTCCAAGTCTTACTAAGGAGAAACCTACTCAGAATGAAGACACCAATTCAGATGATGAAGACATTATCAATCTTGAAGAATTCAAGGCATGGAAGTCCAAAGGAAAACTCAAGATGAAGAAACTTGAAGACATACTTGAATCTTCAAATTAATCAATCAGAAGATCATAAAGGGAGAGCAAAAAACCTATCAGATATGGGTATGAAACCTCTCTTGTTATTAAACATTCTATTTATCTTGCCAAATACTTGTCAATTGAAGAACCAGGATCATATGAAGAAGCCATGACCAAAATAGAATGGAAGGAAGCTATGGATGAGGAGATTGAAGCACTCAAAGAAAGTGACACATGGGAACTAGTACCAAAGAAAGAGTCCATAAAGGTAATTGGATCTAGATGGATCTGACACCTCTCTTGTTACTAAACATTCTATTTATCTTGCCAAATACTTCTCAATTGAAGAACCAGGATCATATGAAGAAGCCATGACCAAAACAGAATGGAAGGAAGCTATGGATGAGGAGATTGAAGCACTCAAAGAAAGTGACACATGGAAACTAGTACCAAAGAAAGAGTCCATGAAGGTAATTGGATCCAGATGGATCTATAAACTCAAAAGAAATTTTGATGGGTCAACTAACAGATACAAAGCCAAATTGGTGGCCAAGGGTTTTGCACAAACCCAAGGCATTCACTATGAAGAAAAATTCTCACTTGTGGCCAAGATGCCAACCATTGTTGATATATTTAGGTAGTGATGTGTGTGAACACACTAGGACCGCCGGGGCACTTTTTTCCCTCTTTAGGAGGTTTTTTCCCTCGGCTTGTATATACGCCTATTGCCCTAATGGGCTACTTATCTTTGTACATTCTCTAGTAATACATTCAGTATTGTGTGCTTGTGCTCCAAGCTTCTTCTTCTTCCTTGTGCTGTTCGCGTGCTTTCGCAGACGTCTAACTCCAACAATTGGTATCAGAGCAGGTCGTCGCTTCATCTAGGGCGCCGTCGACACTCCTCCGTTCGCAATCTCAGATTCGCACGAAATTTGGTGAGCATACTCACAGTGATTCAGAGATCAAAACAGCTTCGCGTTGTCGTGCCAAAATCACGATCTGAGCTCGTTTCGGCCTCCGAACGCACTATTGCAGCACTTGTGCAGGATATTTCGTCTTTTTGTGCCAAAGGTATATACCAATTTTTGTTCGCCAGTTTAAGCGTCTCGAAGTCTGCTACACGTCTAGCAGAACTCGTCTAGGCAGTTTTGTTCAACCTTTTGAGATACAATCAATTTTCTGCATCAAGGTATTTTAGTCACCGGCCATGGCTGAAAGCAGTGATGTATTCTGTATGTTGGCTGTTGAAGATAAGTTGGATGGTACCAACTACCCATTATGGGCTTATATGGTGCGACATGTATTGGTTGCAAAAGGATTGTGGAACATTGTGCAGGGTGTTGAAAGGCGTCCTGTTACACCTCTGACTGCAGGTACTACAAATACAGGTGCTGGAGCTGATGAAGATGGTGTCGAAGATGATATTCCGCAGATTCCTGTTCGTGCTGTTATTTCTACTACACCTACTGCAGAGCAGATTTGTTGGGATGGCAGAGATGCCCAGGCACATGCATTGATAGCTTTGTCTCTTAAACGTGCCAATATTCCTCACATTCGCTCTTGCAGAATAGCTAAGGATGCTTGGGATACACTTACCACATTGTAACAAGCTAGGAATGAGGCTCGTGTTGCTTACCTCCAAAAATAGTTGGAGAGTGAGCACATGAATGAAGGTGATTCTATGGACAATTTCTTAACAAAGATCAAAGACTTGAAGGAACAGTTGATTTTTGCTGATGAGGTTATACCAGATAGCTCACTTGTGCAGACCATTCTGAATGGTCTTCTTGATTCATATCAGAGTTTTGCTTCGACTCTTCGATTGATGATGAAAGGCAATCCAAATGCCTTATCATTTGAGGAGTTAGTCTCTATTTTGTTGTAGGAAGATCAATCCAGGAAAAACAGGTCCACTATGCGAGTTGTAGATCAAGCTTTCCTGGCTAGTCAGAAGGGCAAAGAAAAATGGAGCTCTTCAACTAGTAGGTAGAAATCTGCTAATTCCGCATATTCGAAGAAGGAAGATAAAGATGAGAAGAAATCAGAAAAGCAGAAATTGTTTTGTAAGTACTGTAAAGGGAATGATCATATCATAAAGAAGTGTCCGAAACTGGCTGCTAAAGAGGCAAAGAAGAAAGAGGCTAGAATGGTTGTTGCAGAGGCCTCTACACCAAAAACATAATCTACAAATCTTGTGCAGGAAGAAGAATGGGCGTTTACTACTGTCTGCAGTTTTGACCCATCTTCTCATGAGGAGTGCATGTCTGCAGTAGACTCAGATGTTTGGTATTTTGACAGTGGGGCGACCAAACATATTACCTCCCAGCACAGTTTCTTCTCTTTACTCGAGCCTGCCCCTATAGGGAATAATGTTACATGCGCCAACAACTCCTCTTATCCTGTTATGGGAGTTGGTAAGATCATTTTGACTACTGTTGATGGTAGTTCTTTCACTTTCTCAGATGCTTTATTTGTGCCAGGGATAAAAAAGGACTTGTTATCAGTTTCTGCATTAGCCAAGATTGGCTTGGTTGTGAAATTTGTTGATGACAGGTGTACAATTCATGATCTGTCAAATGGCGATGTGATTATTGCTTCTGGCATTTTATGTCATGGTCTGTACAAGCTCATAGACTATCAAAGATCTAAAAATGATTTGGCATGTGCAGTAAATGATTCTCAGGCTATGTCAGATGCAAAGCTTTGGCATGCACGCTTTGGTCATCTGAATTTTGCTAGTTTGCTATGCCTGTAGAAATCTGAAATGGTGTCCTCTTTGCCCAAACTTGAGGCACCTGGAAAACATGTTTGTGAAGGTTGTATTTTGGGCAAAATGCAGCGTTCCTCCTTTCCAAAAGATGGTTTAGTTCGGGCTACACAGAAATTGTAGCTTGTACATGTGATGTTTGTGGTCCTATGCAGACACCGTCTTTTGGAAATTACCTTTACTTCGTGACTTTCATTGATGATTTTTCCAGGCATGCATGGGTATATCCACTCAAGGCAAAGTCCGAAGTGTCCATGTGCTTTAAACAGTTTTTCGTTTTGGCTGAAAATCTGTCAGCATGTAAAATGGACACCCTCCGTTCTGATCGAGGGGGGGAGTATATGTCTTCTGATTTTAATGCATTTCTGGCTGAACGTGGGATAAAACACCAGTGTACAGTGCCGTATACACCTCAACAGAATGGAGTTGCTGAACGGAAGAACAGGTCTCTCATGGAGATGGTGAGGTGTATGGTCAAGAGTCAGGCTTTACCTCATAGTTTCTGGCTTGAGGCTGTCATGTGTGCAACATATGTACTGAACAGGTGTCCCACTAAAGCGCTGCAGTCTATCACTCCATATTAGGCTTGGCATGATCGCAAGCCATCTGTTGCTCATCTGCGTCTTTTTGGTTGTTTGGCATATGCACTAGTGCCTGAGCAACATCGCAGAAAATTGGATGATAAGGAAGTAAAATGTATTTTTGTTGGGTACAATTCTGAAAGTAAAGGTTATTGTCTATATCATCCACAAACTAAACGCATTCTGGTTAGCCGTGATGTTGTCTTTGTGGAAGATGCTATTCAGCCATTGCTTTCATGTACTAAGGAGACATCTGTTAGCTTCAAAGACATGTATGATACTTTGATGCCTCTTTTTACAGGTGGACAGTCTAGTGCTGGTCCTAACGAGGCAACTTCTCAAGCTTTGCAGGTTTCATATGATGATGCAGATCATTTGATTTCTGATGCAGATTTACATTATGCACTTGTTGATGAGGGAGCTCATATTGAGCACGCAAAAACTATGCCAAAATGGCTGGTGTAGACTTTGTGTGACAGCAAATTAGATGCACCTTTGTCATATCGTACTCGTTCAGGCTCTCATAGTGCCTCCTTTGCATCAGATTGCTATGCTATGGCTGCGTCTAGTCTCTGTGATGAGAATGAGCCTGTTTCTTTTGATGAAGCACAGAATTCAGAAAATTGGATGGCTGCTATGCAATCTGAATATGATGCTATAATGAAAAATGGTACATGGTCTTTATGTGACTTGCCTCCTGGCAAGAAGGCCATTGGCACTAAGTGGGTATACAAGCTGAAGCGTAAACCTGATGGTACAGTTGACAGGTATAAGGCGTTCATCAAGTACAAATCCATCTCTTCACAGTGGTATCAGAACAAGGTTGGACAACATGGCATATGGATTTCCTTCCTCAATTGACAAATTGGATAGAGGTAACTACTCAGCCTAGTCATTAAGGATGGAAGCTTATCTTCAAGGAAGGAATTTATATGGTTATATAGCTGGAGATGAAGTTATGCCAATTTTCAAGAACAAAGGTCAACCAACACAAGAAGAGCAAGAAAGATTGAGCACACTACTGCATGCAAAGAAGCCATTGATTGACGTAAACCCTATTATGAGTTTTCTTTCACAACCCTCAACACCATCAAAGATCCTCATCTTAATCAACTAGGATTTTGATATGGCACCAAACCTCTACTCTTTGATTTAAGTCGAACACCTCACCTAAATTCTATTATTACCCTTAAGAACCATACTAAGGGTAGTAAATGGAACCAATTCATGTTCATCTATCCCAAAAACACCACCAAAAGAACGTCTAAGTAGCCAGGACCACAGTGTAAAGTCTGATACGAAAAACCCTATTCACATGCCTATCGAGGATGACAGAATGGGGAGGGGAGAGTTGTTGGCCAACCAAGTGAAGCAAGGATAAATAGGTGGCATCACAAAAACTTTTTGCTAATATTTTGATCATTTAAGGACTTAAGTAAAGAAGTACACCGAGGAATGAAACTTGAAAAAACTAATACGAGATGAGTGAAATATCCATGGAGTCTAAGCCATGCAATACGAAGCATCAAAGGAAGGATTGGTAGGCCCTATAGGTGTAAATCATGCAAACATGACTATTTTCAAAGATTTTCAAGTCGTTTACCATATTTGGAAAGCTAGTTTTTGCATTTAGCTCCATTTTTGTAAAGCTCGAGTCTTTGAGCCTTTGGAGAATTAGTCTATCTCCTCGAATTTTATTAGATTTTCCAAATCGTAAATGAGACATCAAATGAGTGTAGAGGACTATATTATTAAGTTTCCAAATACATTTTAATGTGGCAAGGGTCAATCTTTTTTCCCCAAAAAAAGAGATCCTTTCATTTGTTATAGAGAAAACCCCCATAGGGCTACATACCGAGGTAGAGATAAAAAAAAAAGATCTAATACATGGGGGACAAATCACCCCACACACCCACCCAATGCAAGAAATGAGGAGGCCTAGCTCTTGGGAGGAGGGATGGAGGGAGGGGAGAAAAGCTAAGTAGGCAGCCGGTAGTTCCACCGAATAGTATCACCTTGAGAGGTAAAGAAGGGGCATTTATTCCAAAGCTAAAGAAAGGGGAGCTGCCATCAAGTCATGCCATCCGAATCACCTTGGAGATAGTCCAACTACTCCAAAAGAGTGTGGATCAGCTCAAGCCAAAATTCCCTAATAGTCTTAGCCAGAGGAAGAATAGACTACTCAAGGATGCACCAAGATCTCACCTCCAAACAAACCACATGGCAAGGCTACTGATCAGCTTCCGATAGGGGTTGACATCGCTCCTCCAAGCAAAAAGGCTGAAGTCTTGAGTGGTGGAAATCTGCCCATCCAAAATCAACAAAATTGTACTATCCTCGTACTTGAGGGCCAAGCTAGTAGGCGAGCCCCAACCAACTGTGCCCTAAGAGATGAGTTGATGTCCCTCCCTCCAAGTCATAAGCCTCAAGACGCTCTTACTCCTCAAACATGCTAATCATTTGACCATCCTTACCAATCTCAAGAAGAGAATCCCATCTTGAGTAAAATCCCTATCTACAATAAAAATATTGGTCTCAATGAAAGCTCCCATCCAAGTTGTTTAGGAGGGGGGAGTAGTCGACCTGAGTCCCCCAATCCCTTAATATAGAAGCCCCAATATTTTTGGTCATTTGAGAAACACCATGCATCCCAATACATCGTTCCTGCTATTGTTCTTGTCTACGCCCCTTGAAATGGAGCCACTAATCAACAATATGCCCAAGACCCTTGGCAAAAGCCCCCAAAGAAACATGAAGATGGGTGCCAACCATGAATCCTCTCTCTATACGAAGAAGAGGATTCAAGGTCAAAGGGAATAAGAGCTGCTTCTCAATGCAAGAGGGAGAATGCTGAATAAGAGTAGGCCACAATGTCTCCCACGATTTCAAGATACTACAAGCAAAATGATCCTCAATCTTCCTCAAGGACTAGTATGCCACATCTCAACAAAGATCCATTTAACCTGAGGGTGAGAAGTCTTTGATGAAGAGAATCCTTCCAAGGCCGTAGGCCAAGAAGCAAGCCACTAATGACAAACTTTCCTAGCTAGGCTTTGCTCTAGCAAATGTGGTCAATAATCCCAAGGCCACCATGCTCCATAGAAGGGTTAATGATCAGCCAAGCAACTTTAGCCCGAGCGGGGCTGCCATCCCCTACAAAGCAGAAGAATCTCTTGATTATCCACTGAATCTTGCTATTACAAGAGCTTAAGAAAATCCAGCAAGAGGTGACATACCACATTGAGGCCAAACATACCGGGTTAGCCACCATGACCCTCATCGCCAAAGACAAGCGAGTAGAGCTTCAATGCATCAGCTTCCTTCTGATACTCAAGAAGAGAGGCGAGATATGCTCCTCAACCAAACGCTTTAAACCAGTATGACATCCTAGGTAATGAACAATAGTGCAAGAAGGAATGCACTAAAATTAGGCACAAGGGAGCCACCTAGATAGAGCATCCTTGCAACCCAAAACCCATAGGACTTTTAGCAATTGAGTTTGGCACTCAAAGCATCACAAAAACTTTTCAAATCGTCCTAAATATGGAGATATTGGCCTCAGGACTAGGCAAGTAAACACCAGTATCATCAACAAACTCAGCATCCAACAAAGCCTCCTCTCCAACAACAAATCTCATACCCTACAACCCATTGTCTTGATCAGTTAGAAAGGAACTTGTGGCCTCGACAAAGAAAAGGAAAAGAGCCAGAGAAAAACCCCATCTAATAGATCTTGAAATATTGAATCTCTCCCCCCAGCCCCTTGCCACAAGAACGTGGTTGTGGGCAGAGCAGTAAAGTTGGTCCAACCAACAAGAAAGCACATACAAAGCATAGTGTCCTCGAGAAAATCCCAATGAGCCGGATCATAGGCTTTCTCAAAGTCCAATAGTAGAACTGCAAGAGGATCATTGTACATCCAAGCTAGGTAAATAGTCTCCTAGAAAGTTTAAATATTATCAAGGATACTATGACCCTTGATGAACCTAGTGTGCATTGGGTGAATCAATGTCTGAAATAGTGGCTATAGTCTCAAACTCAAAACCTTTGCATGAATTTTGTAAGTTTGAGTTGAGAATCGTAATTGACCACGAATGTCTGATATCATCCAAGTTCCCTCCTTCCTTAGCGATGAGAAAAATCAGACCCTTAGAGAGTAACTCAAGTAGATAACCCCCCTTCATGACCTCCTAGAAGGCAACTCTGGTCCCATCGCCCAAAATCCTCGAATAGCGAATAAAGAAAGCGGGTAATATTCCTTCCTCATTAGGGTAGTTGTGCTTTGCCAGACCACACAAAGCATCAAGAAGATCTCTATCAGAGAACCGGGCAAGGGGCCTAGCCTGCATGTCATCAGTCACATATTTGTGTACATACTGGAGGATGCATTGTTTGCTCTCATGCCAAGTCACAGAGGGGGGTTCCATAGACAATTTAAGGTGCAGTAGAACTCGGTGGAAATCTTCCTCATCTCACCAAGCTCCATAGACATCATTCCAACAATTTGGGGAGTTGAACGATCCCACTCCTTGAGTGCTATAGCCTCTTAGGAAAGAATAAATCTTCAGAAACATGATCACCAACCTGAGTCCACTGAGATTCCTACCTTGGTGGAAGAAGGCAGATCACCAATCCTCGATCTCATGAAGCTCCTGTTAGGCATGGGCAAGCTGGGCACCCGTCCACTCACAATCAGGGTGAAGCTCAAAGGATACATTGAAGAGAGGCAAACCCTCTATGAAGGCACCACGTAGCCTCTTAGAGATGAACAAGTTGCAAAGCCCTCACCTCGTGTAAGAAGCAGCTATTCTTCTCAAGACCTTCAACAAAGGACTGAGGCCAAGAACCCTCCTCCCACTGAAGCTGGCCACAAATATTCGGAATGTGGTCTCAGAGCCTTAGTCTTGGGAGAAGCTTCTCCCAAGTGACACCTTGACTCATAGGTGAAGGGAAGGCTCCAATTGAAACAGAAGCCATGTGATTTTCTTTGGAAAGTTTCCACGTGGACACTTGGACGAACACATGGATGAATATTAAGACATTCACCCGTTGAACCTTTCGTATGAATATGAGTGGAGTTGGATGCGTCGATACGTACTCACACAGTCTCTGGTGGATGCTATACTCTAGGAAGAAGCTTTTTCACAATAGAGGTAATCAGAGCTTGGGTTTTCTTTCATTTGCAAGGACTTGTTGATTTATGTGCATGCCTCCTTTTTGAAGCTATGGGAAAGTAAGCCTCCCTCTAAGACTTTTGAATCTCTACGCAATCTTCACACCATCTCTACGTTCATTTAATCTTCCCCCAGCCGTGGGGCAGCCAAGAGAACCTCCCCACCAGCCGAAGGTGACCAAAAGAGACCCCCAACCGATGGTTAGAGAGCTCTAGACAGAAGGAATGTGTAGCCATCGTCCTCCCTTTTGGGAGATAAAGTACAAATGAACTGAGCGTTTTCTTATACTCTCTTCTCAAACAATTTTCCATGACATATGGGATATATCCCGACCATATGGATGCCCACGAGTTTTCTCATCATCTAGCCTCTGAAGGATTTCGAAATCCGGATCCTGATAGCAACAAGATCATCTAGTAAAGCGTTCACACTCCACTTTTGGGTATAACAAGGAGCCCATTTAGAGGGCGATTTGAAGGATCAAGAAGAGATCCCTCGAAGTGTAAGAGGAAGCCCATCCAAAGAAAAGACTCATTTCGAAAGGATTTCATCTACTGGTTCCCACTCTTTTTCTCAACAAAAGAGTGTGAAGATTTCGAGCATTGGTGGATAACAGGACCATAACTCTTCAATTTCGAATCATGAAGAAACCCATGGAGTAGCGAATGGTCCAAGGCATCCCAAGTTGACTTACAATTGGAAGCAACTTTCAAAAAATAATTGGGAAGTACTCGGTTTATTTTCATCTATTTTTCCTTTGGTATTAGGAACGTCATTTTCTCATCTCTAGTTGATTCCAAAGTATTCACTTAATAATGGGGGATTCTTACACTAGCAGTATGTTATTAGACATACCTAGATAATTAGTAGATTATGCACTTCACGAAGGGGGTAGATAGTTAGATTACACTCCAGGTCTTCCTGAAATAGAACAATAGGAAAGACAAGAAGTGAATATTTATAAAGAGTTAAATGGATTGGACGAGAATCAAGTGGATATGTTCATCGTTAAGGAAATCCAAACTGAGATGGGTATTTAAAAGAGGTAAATGAAAGTTAGGCACTTTCAAAAAAGAGGTCTTTATGACTCCTAGACCTTCACGGCCTAGATTTGACCTTGAGGTTTGGGAGAAAGGAAAAAATGAAAACATTTGCTTTAAGTGCCTCACCCGAGGACATCTTAGTAAGAATTGTACTGAAGGGGACAACAAAAAGCCACCTATGAGTATTCAACCTAGCTTTTCACCCTAGGCAGCACCCATTCTCTTCGTAAAGAAAAAAGATGGATCAATGAGACTATGCATTGACTATCGAGCCCTGAATAAAGTTACGATCAAGAATAAATATCTAATGCCTTGAATTGATGATTTATCTGATCAACTGAAAGGGGATAAGATATTTTCAAAAATCTCCATCAAGGATATCATCAAATTAAGATTAGATCTGAAGATGTTCCTAAAACAACTTTCAGAACTAAATATGGGCATTTTGAATTTTTACTCATTCCTTTCGGACTAGAAAATGCCCCACCTATGTTCATGATGCTAATGAACACTATACTAAGCCCTTATTTAGGAAAGTTTGTGGTTGATTTCCTTGATGATGTTCTCATCTATATTCAGGATGCATCTTCTAACCTAGAACATTGGGAAAGAGTTTTCCTGTTAGAAAAGGCTTGACTTATGTGTGTGTGTCTCTCCTCCCATCCATATATACCCTCTTGTACTCTAAAAATAGCAATGATGTGGGATGGTCTAGTGTCTCCATGTGGCCATCATGTAACACTCATCCCCATCACTTATAGAATACCTAAGGATATCCCCCAAGCTTGGGACCTTGGCTAGCTGGCCCCTGTTCCTTACACACATGGACTGATCCCTATGGATCAATGTCATGATCCCTGTGGATAAATGTCTCACACTCTCTCCCCCTTCTAAATATCATTGTCCGCAATGAACAATGAGGGAAAGTACTTATGAACCAAAGCTTCCGATTCCCAAGTAGAGTCAGTAAGTGTTAATCCTCTCCATGCTAATAGATACTCCTGGATGACACAATTCCTCAATCGCTTTTTGATGAAGAGTGTTAATATCCAAAAGAACAAGCTACTCTTGTAGTTAGAACACCTCTATAACAAGAGTAACTCAAACCTTCACCAATTTTAGAGGATCAATGATCAATTATAAAGATATTGAAAAAACCTGTGAAGAAGATGACTACACAGAAATTCTGCTGCACATATCTCTCATTAACTTATCAGTTGTGTAAAGTTTTTTATGAAACTTTGGAGAAGGTGTCCTATACAGTTTGTGCACCTTCTCCAAGTTGAATCACTCTAAAAGATTCAATAGATCTTGAGAAATAACCTCAACAAGTTACCTATGTCTAAAACTGCTCTTGTAAAAAGTTGATTCAGACACCTGTATCTTCTAACACTTGGTTCTCTCAATGTAGAACCCGTTTATGAAAATGCTTTTAACCACGCGTAGTTTACCTTCCAACTTTAAGATTGAGTGCTTGCTTGCTCAAAACTTTACACTGTGGAAGGAGAAATGACCAAAACATTAACATCAAATTCTGCACCTGTTTCAGGA
This sequence comes from Ceratopteris richardii, assembly GCA_020310875.1. Classification (NCBI taxonomy): domain Eukaryota; kingdom Viridiplantae; phylum Streptophyta; class Polypodiopsida; order Polypodiales; family Pteridaceae; genus Ceratopteris; species Ceratopteris richardii. The sequence continues at coordinate 88,470,802 of CM035434.1, forward strand.
ACCAGTGAACACTTCTTCACATATGAATGTTCCTACTCGTAATTCTCACAGCCTATTTACAATTAGCCTCTCAAACTTTAACCGTAGACTCATTAACTATGGACTTAGACATTAGAAAAGGATTCTTGAAATGATCAAGCACAGAAGGAGAATACACAGAAAGATCGGGCGCAACATTTTTCATTTCTGAGAAATTCTTACATCTGAGTAATGAGAGAGATTCTACTTACTTCTAAAAGTCTAATGACATCTAATTCTTCTCAAATCTTGTTCTCACATAATTTCTCTACTTTTCCCTGACATTTTCTTTGTATATATAGGAAAATTTTTATAAGCTCATGACCATACAAAAGTATATGATGAACTGACTCTAAAATAATGTACATATGTATACACATCTTTATCTCCTAGATATGCATTTCCTTCACGCTTCATGACTTGGTCTTTTCTTCAGTCCTTGACTTCAATTCTTCACCCAAAACTTCAATTGTTGATTGCCCTGTACCAACAGCTCCCCCTCAATCATCAATTGAGGTTTTATCTATCTTCTTTATGCCTGCCATGTCTTTGAATCTCTGTAGCTTTGGTCCATCCAAGCTTTTGGTTAGCATATCAGCTATCTGATCTTTTGTTGAAGTATGTATGACTTCAATCTCTTTATCCATCACCTTCTCTTTTAAAAAGTGATACTGAATCTCAATGTGTTTAGTCCTAGCATGAAACACAGGGTTAGAAGCTAAATACAATGAACTCATGTTATCTCCATGAATAGTGGGTGTACTCTGAATGATGTCAAAACTCTTCATCAGAGTCTTAAGCCATATCACTTCCTTTGCAGCTTCAACCATACCCTTGTACTCTGCTTCTGTAGATGACAAAGCAACTATGTGTTGCTTCTTTGAACACTAAGAAATTAACTTATCTCCCACATAACACAAGTATCCATAAGTTGATCTCCTATCATCAGGATTACCTGCTCAATCTGCATCACTATATATCTTGATGTTTGTATCTGATGTAAAACCATAATACAAACCCTCTTTGAGTGTATCCTTAATGTACCTCAACACTCTTTGTCCTGCAATCCAATGTTCTTTCCTAGGACAATGCATGAATTGAGACAAAACTCCAACTGCATATGACAAGTCAGGTCTAGTTAAAGTAGCATAAATCAAACTACCAACCAAACTTTGATATAGCTTCATATCGTTGAACTCTTCTCCTCCATATCTGCTTAACTTGTGATTCACCTCCATTGGAGTAGGTGCTACCCTACAATCATCCATTTTAAACTTGATCAACAAGTTCTTCAAATACCTTTCTTGAGTTACATACACGCCATGTTGAGTGTATGAGATCTCCATGCCCAAAAAATATGACAAGTCTCCCAAATCACTGATCTTGAATTCTTTCTCCATTTGCTTCTTTAGGCTTTGAATGCCTTTCTCATCTGTACCTGTAAGAATTATATCATCAACATATATGCACATGTAAATTAATCCATCATCACTTGCTTTAATAAGCAAGCTACTATCTGCCTTTGATACTTGAAATCCAAGTTCTTTCAAGAACTTTACAAGTCTATAATTCCATGCCCTTGGGGCCTGCTTCAAACCATACAAAGATCTCTTGAGCTTACATACATACTCTGGATACCTTTCATTTCTGAATCCTTGGGGTTGCTCCATGAAAACATCATCTGAAATATAACCATTCAAAAAAGCATTCTTCAAATCTAGTTGACATAATTTCCAACCTTTACATGCAGCAATAGCTATGAGTGTCCTGATGGTTGTCATCTTTGCCACAGGACTATAGGTCTCATCATAATCTATACCATATGTCTGAGCAAAACCTTTCACAACAAGTCTAGCTTTATACCTAGACACACTTCCAGCTGCATACCTCTTTGTCTTGTAGACCCATTTGCACCCAATGATCTTCTGACTATTTGGTTTAGGAACCAACTCCCATGTCTGATTCTCCATCAATGCATCATACTCCTCCTGCATAGCTTTCTCCCAATTCTCCTTACCTTTTGCCTCTTCATATGTAGAAGGGTCTTCATCCACCTTTATCATATAAGCATAATCTTTGGTAGCCAAAAAAGAAGTGTCATAGCTATACCTTGTAGGTTGCCATTTGTGTCTTGTTGACCTTCTGAGTTCTCCACTTCTTGAGGTTTCTGGTTCATCACACTCTGAATCAAACCTTGGAACTTCTTCAACTTCAACCTGCACTTCATTGTTCTCCTCTTCATCAAATATCTGAACCTTTGATTTACCTTTCTTTTGATTCACAATTTCTTCATCACCTGCATAAATATTGATTGTACCTGCATACCAAGTACCTTTCTCATCAAATGTAACATCCTTAGACACAAGGAATTGTTTTGTGGATGGACTCCACAACCTATATCCCATCTGTTTATCATCATAACCAATGAATACATACTTCTCAGCTTTAGGTTCCAATTTTTGCCTCAATTGTGATGGCACATATGCATATGCCAAACATCCAAATACTTTGCAATGATCTAGAGTAGGTCTCTTACCCCACCATGCCTCATATGGTGTCATACCCTACAAAGCTTTACATGGTAACCTATTGACCAAATAAGTAGCTGTGTTTAGCCTCATCCCACAAGTAATTTGGGCAATTTTTCTCCTTCATCATGGATCTTGCAAACTCAACAAGAGTTCTATTTCTTCTCTCTGCTACACGATTTTGTTGAGGAGAGTACCTGCAAGTAATTTCCCTCTTTATACCTACATTCCACAAGTAATCACTAAACTCATTAGAGAAATACTCTCCCTCTCCATCTGACCTTAGTCTCTTCAATTTATGACCTGTAATTCTCTCTGCATACATATGATAATGTTTGAATGTATTGAATACCTCTGACTTATCTTTGATCACATAGATAGTGATCCATCTGGTAGCATCATCAACATAAATCACATAATACCTTGAACCATTGATACTAAAATCCTTTGATGGTCCCCACACATCTGTGTGTACCAACTCAAGCTTCTCTAATACATAGAACCATGCTTGGAATAAGATTGCTTATGAGCCTTACCTAATTGACATGCCTCACATCTGTATGTCATATGTTGACCTGCAACATTAGGCAATCCAAGCACTGAACCATTGTTAATCATATCTTTGATACCTCTTTCATTAAAATTTCCAAGCCTTTTGTGCCAAAGAAACTAACTCAGAGATCTTATGTCCTCCATAGGTGAACAAGGCATGACCAACATTACCTTGGATCTTCAATGTGAACAATCTTCCTTCTTTCTTTCCTAAAACAATCTGTTTATACCCATTGCTACGGTCTTCCAAAAACACTCCTTCATTAGTGAACCTAACTTCATAACCTTTTTCAACAATTTGTCCTACACTTATCAGATTCTTAGGAATTGTAGGAACATACAGAACCTTAGTCAAGAGAGTACTACCATCCTTGGCCTTCACTGATCCAATTGACTTCACATTATGCTTTGTATTGTCACCTGGTTGAACTACATGATTAGTTACCTTATTCTCCAAATCAGTCATCAAAGCTATGTTGCCACTCAGGTGATTGCTACACCCTGAAATGTAGAAGACTCTTTGGTCTTCACTTTGCCTTTCACAAGTTGCATTCATTATCAATGTTGAATCCTCCTTCTGATATGAAGCATAATTGTAGTAGCTATTGTTGTGTTGTTGACTTTGGAATCCTCTACCTGCATTTCTTCCAAAGTAACCTCTACTACCTCTACCTCTGAAATTACCTCTTTGATTTCTGCCACCTCTTCCTCTTGAATTAAAATTCTGATTATATCCACCATTACTCTAAGTATTATGCTAACAATCATTAGCTAAGTGATTTGTCTTGCCACAAATCCAGCAAGCTTTGACTCCATCTTTATTATTGCTGCCTCTTCCTCTACCCTTGCCACCTCCTCTTCCTCTTAGGAAGTTGGCTTGGCTAGTTGTACCTTCATCTTCATTTGCTTGTTGCTTCCCTTTGTTATTCTTCTTCTTATCCTTTGAATACATTGCATGACCTGTACTCTTATCACTTTCACCTTTGACATCCTGCTCAAAAGTTAGCATATGTCCTAGCAACTGATTTAAATCAGGAGTGAAATGATCAAGTGATAATTCAGTAGACAAAATGAAAGGCTTCCATTTTTCATCACCTCTCAAACCTGTGAGGATTTGCCTTACCAATTTATCCTCCTCAATGTCTTCATCAACTGCTCCTAATGCATATGCAATGTCCCTCATCCTTGTTACATAATCTGAGATGGATTGAGAGGCCTTCTTCTTGAATGTGGTAAATTCTGCCCACAAGGATGCCTTCCTTGACTTTGTGGTGTTTTGGAAATGCTCCTCCAAAGCATTCCATATATCACTTGCACTTTCAAGACCTCTAATATGAGGTAGCAAGTAATCATTAACTACCATATAAATAATGCTCTTGGCTTGAGCATCTTTCTTCATCCAAGTCTTCAAATCTGATAATTCTTCCCTAGTTGGAACACTAGGATCTCTGAACTAAGGCTTTTCTTCTTCACCTATGATATATCCTATCAAATCTTTGCTCATAATGTGAGCTTCCATCCTCATTGACCATGCTGGATGGTTCTCTCTATCCAACTTCTCTATTTGAAGAGAGTCTCCCATCCTTTCTTCACCTGTGTATTGAATTCTTTAAACTTTATAAGTAATAGATGTACCTTTACTTTGAATGATACTCCCTTTGTATTCCTTGATGTTGTATGGACTCCTTCTCAAGCTTTGCTCTCAAGCTTTCTCCTTTTGAATCTTTAATTGTTGAATTCTTTATGTCTGCAGCAGTCGAGGTCCTCCTTTCTTCAATTTTGATGTTTCCTGCTCTGATACCACTGATGGAGAGTGTTAATCTCGAAAAGAACAAGCTAATCTTGTAGTTAGAACACCTCTATAATAAGAGTAACTCAAACCTTCACCAATTTTAGAGGATCAATGATCAATTATAAAGATTTTGAAAAAACCTGTGAAGAAGATGACTACACAGAAAGTCTGCTGCACATATCTCACTCATTAACTTATCAATTGTGTAAAGTTTTGATGAAACTTTGCACAAGGTGTTGTCTACAGTTTGTGCACCTTCTCCAAGTTGAATCACTCTAAAAGATTAAATAGATCTTGAGAAATGATCTCAACAAGTTACCTATGTCTAAAACTGCTCTTCTGAAAAGTCGATTCAGACACCTGTAACTTCTAACACTTGGTTCTCTCAATCTAGAACCCGTTTATGAAAATGCTTTTAGCCACGCATAGTTTACCTTCCAACTTAAAGATTGAGTGCTTGCTTGCTCAAAGCTTTACACTGTGGAAGGAGAAATGACCAAAACATTAACATCAAATTTTGCACCTGTTTCAAGAACCAGTGAACACTTCTTCACATATGAATGTTCCTACTCGTAATTCTCACAGCCTGTTTACAATTAGCCTCTCAAACTTTAACCATAGACTCATTAACTATGGACTTAGACATCTAGAAAAGGATTCTTGAAATGATCAAGCACAGAAGGAGAATACACAGAAAGATCGGGCGCAACATTTTTCATTTCTGAGAAATTCTTACATCTAAGTAATGAGAGAGATTCTACTTACTTCTAAAATTCTAATGACATCTAATTCTTCTCAAATCTTGTTCTCACATAATTTCTCTACTTTGCCCCGACATTTTCTTTGTATATATAGGCAAATTTTTACAAGCTCATGACCATACAAAAGTATATGATGAATTGACTCTAAAATAATGTACATATGTATACACATATTTATCTCCTGGATATGCATTTCCTTCATGCTTCATGACTTGGTCTTTTCTTCAGTCCTTGACTTCAAGTCTTCACCCAAAACTTCAATTGTTGATTGCCGTGCACCAACACTTTTGTATCCAATCTAGTATCTTGTCTGGAGAATGACATGTGCTATGAGTTTCCTATAAAGAAAAAGTACCTTCTATTAGAGTATCCTCCATGGAAATATAATTTCAAAGTTTACTAACATGAATCATTGGATGAAGTCTACAGTCTGGAGGAAGTTCTAATCAGTATGTAACTTCACTTAGCTTTTTAGCTATCATCCAAGATCGAAAAAACCTTGGTGAAAGCTTACTACACTTCCTTGTGGAGAGTGAAGTAGATCTAGCTGGTACTTGAAGAAAGAATCTATCTCCCGCCTCAAAGGATCTAGGAGATCTCTTCCTATCAACATACTCTTTAGCCCTATCAGTGGCTTACTGCATCTTGGCTCTAGCTATTTCTAAATTTTCTTAGAGGTTTGCAAAGAACTCCGAAGGACTAGGAAATTTCTTTCACATGCCTATGGTACTAGGAGCATTAGGATTCATGCCATAGTTCATCTCAAAAGGAGACATACTTGTCACCTTGTGAGGGCTGTTATTATAAGCAAACTCAACTAGTGGCAAATAACTATTCCAATCTGTCTACCTCTCAGACACATATGCCCTCAACATGTCTGTTGCTTTAAGCTCTTGATGACACCCTCCATTTTTTGAGTTCTTTGAAGAGGTTCGAGTAGATGCACGGAGATGTATGATGCTCTGTACCGCCGTGAAGAGGTTCCAATCGACGCACGAAGATCTATGATGCTCAATACCACCAAGCCACATGTTTCTCTATAACTTCTCTCTCTCTCTCTCTAATTACCCATAAGGGTAATACTCATGGTCTCTCATATGGGTGCCACTTGGCACACATGTGAGTATTGATACTCAATAAATATAAGAGATGGTTCACACCTCTTGCTCATGACTAATACGTGATACTCCATGTGACATTTCCTTCCCCCTTATTCCATTTTGTCCTCAAAAATGGTATTCTAAGGTCTGGTAGAAAGGGAGAAATAATAGAAATAACACTCCCACTATATTCCCATGTACCCTATGTACATGGTCATATCTCTGTGTTGTTTCCCCATATCCTTCCCCTTAAGAAGGCTCTTGGGAAGGTAATCTAAAAGTGGGAAAGCGTCTCTGAAGAGTGCTAACCCGCTCCCATGTGGCACCATCTTCTGAACTATCTTTCCACTTTACCAAACACTTTTTATATAAGTGACTTCTCATCCGTTTCTCTCAAGTCGATAGTATGCTCTCAGGCTCATGTGGAATAGATTGAATAGAAATAGGCTCTACGACCTCACTGTCTGGAATGAGGTTGTCATATTCACCCAGTCTTTTCTTAAGCTAGCTAACATGAAAAACTAGATGGATTTGACTATTTTCTGGAATTTGGAGTTGGTAAGCCATCTTTCCTATTCTCTTAAGTATTTGGAAAGATCCACAATACCTAGGAGATAAGTTTGGACAAGGTTCTATCTTCATGGTTTCAGTTCTCGATGGAACTCTAAGGTAGACCTGCTCTCCTACCTCAAAGCTGATGTCTCTCCTTTGAGGGTCAGCATAGGCTCTAGCCCTGTCCTGAGCTCTCCTAATGCTGTCCTTAGCAAGCCTAAGCATATCATTCATCTCTTCCAAGAAGTCCTTTGCAGCTTGAACTTTCTCATTTTACAATCCTTTTGCATGAGGACCTCTTGGCTAAAACCCATACATAAGAATAAATGGACTATGCCCGGTGGAAGAGTGCTTGGCACTATTATATGCAAACTCTAATATAGGTAAGTACTCTTCCCAATATTTTGACTTTCATTCACATATGCTCAAAGCATATCCTCGAGGATTTTGTTAATCCTCTTTGTTTGCCCATCTGAATGTGGATGCGTAGCCATACTCATGCTAAGTTTTGTATCCAACCTTTTGAAGACCGCTCTCCAAAAGTGGCTAGTAAACTTCCTATCCCGATCAAAAACTATGTCTAAAGGAAGACCATATAACCAGTATAGGTTATCTACAAAGAATCTAGCCAACTCAAGTGTCTTCACTGTAGTGTGTGTCGAAATAAACCTAGCCATTTTCGTTAACCTATCCACAATTACCCAGACTGAGTCATGCCCCCTCTGTGTCTTAGGTAATCTGTAATAAAGTAAGTCTATGATCCAAGGGTCTGGCCGGTTCAGACAGATCTGAAATCGGACACCGTTTGGTCATCCGTGTGTATGACCAAAGATCTCCAGTTTAGACTTACTAGGAGGTCTTGTGCTCTTGTGAACAAGTGATCCACTTAGCTTAGTGGTTAAGTCTCAAGGATGTGAAGGAGGAGGTCTTGGGTTCAATCCCCATGGGAGACATGGAGAGAGTATTTTGCCCAAAGAGCTCTAGAGCCTTCTAGAAGCATCCACTTGAGTTAACTCGAGTTAACTGGGACACTTGGCGCACATGTAGTTACATGGCTGACACTTGGATGATTAGTATCCACCTGCCCAAGAAGGCAGTCCCCTGGAAAGAGCTATATATAGAGGCATTTGGTTGGGAGGAGAGTCATCTCTCTAGCATGTGGTGGTCGTAATCCTTGTTCTCTTGCATTGGTATCAGAGCCAAGCTCTCATGGTGACCTTGGAGTGGGCGTCATCATATGTCTCTCCATTAGCTTCTTGATTCATTACTTTTTGCGTGCATAGCTCCCTTTCATATTTCTGCTCGCGGCTATCCCGAAGTATCATCACGACTGGCAATCGTCTTGGCGGCCATAGCATAAGGTGAAGATCACCAAAAATGAACGCATATTTGCTGCGAGTGGAGGAAGGACTCGAACTCGCGTCCTTGATTGAGGAAGTAATTCGGATATCCGCTACGCCAACGCGTGTATCTGCATAATTTACTGAATATTTTAATGTTATCTCATCATCTTCGGTCGGCGCTGAAGCAGACCTGCAATCGACGGAGCAAAAGGTTCGCAATTATATCTGCAGTCAGCCCGCAGCGGAGTCGAACACCCAACCTCTGATTTGGAGTGCTTTAGCCTATCACCAAGCCCGAAGGCGCTCACGTAACAACACGGCGCGAGTATTTAGTAGTGTCCGCATGAAGAAGTATGCATCCAGGAGCAAAAACACAATAGGACACCAGCTCCTCTGGCAGATAGTCCGCGCTGGAATCGAACTCAGAACGTTGTACTTCTCAGGATTTTTGCATATCCGTTCCGCCATTGGGGCGCTGTTAGAAGTTATATTGCCATGATTAAAATACTATATCTAACTAGGCGCCGCAGAAGTTCGCGTTTGAAGAGCAGAAAAGATGTTTAATCTCTGGCAAAAACATAGACTACATCTCCGATGGCACCCAGTGTACGAACACGGGACATCTCTGTTGGGTAGGCGCTTGCCTGTGCACAAAGGCAACCGCTGTTAGTGACTCGCAACCTGCCGCAGCCTAATTTTGTTTCAGTTCAGCGTTGAAGTAGACTTCATGTAGGGGCAAAAGAGGATGAAGACACTTCGTTATATCAGGCTGTGCCATCCGAGATTCGAGCTCGGGTGCCAATTGAAGGGGCACAATGAGGTAGCCAAGCGTTCAATCGCTTTGTACTTCTAGATGCCGCAAGTACAAATTCAAGTGTGATTGATGATCAAGAAGCTCTTACCAACAAGCAAAAGAGCTAAGACCTACAGGAGAAGGACTCGGGAATCGTTCCTTCGACCTCCAAGTTTGAAGAGCAGCTATCTGTCCACGATGCCAAGACAATAGCATAGGAAAGTTTTTGGCTATAACATTCATGTTGAGAAGTCAAGACTGTAATTGGAGCACCAAACTGTTGCAGCCGGACTCTGAGATTTATGAGTCTTGGGACTCTTCCAAAGGATCAAGGGAAGGACGTAGCTCTATGTGGAGCTAAGTATTTTCCAAGTTGTGTTTTCATTTTAATATTTGTTTGCTCGAATGCTTTCATTTAAGATGCATTAATTAGGACTAAAAGCATAGTCCAATTATGGTTATATCAATATGAAAGCTAATTAGAGGACTTAACAGTATTGAAATGATACAAAAGTATACAAAGTACTTTTCAGTTTTAGGTATGCAGTTGAAATTTTTATTTCCATTCATGCACAAAAAATGAAAAGATTATTTGTGCATAAGAGAATGTTTTATGCACATCAAGTTCACACTGCTTGGAAAAGGTAGTTAATTCTCTAGTTCACGCACTTGAATAATTACCCTTTTGCCAGAATAGCAAGCAGGTTGTTTTTGCATGGATGCTTGTTTGCATACCTAATAAGCTCAAGATTTGCTTAAGTTCATTACACTTGCATGAACTCACATGCATTTGCACCCAAGAATGGGCATTTGCATACATGAACATGCATTTGCATGCAAGTAGATGCATGAGCATACGCATGATCTTTTGGTAAGTAGCTGAACACGCATACTTTCATTCCTTTCTTTTTCTAACTTGACTTAGCTAGGTGGAAAAAATAGAAAATTACCTAGTTGCAAGGATCTTGACTATCATGCAACTAAGTATCTAGTCTATTTTTTCCCAAAAAAAGTGATACATAGGTACCACTTAGTAGGAGTCTTTTTGAGGAAAAGAAAGCAAGTTGAAAGTAAAGAGTTACTTTCCAACATGCATGCTGAGTCTAAGTTTGGGAAGAAACCTAGACATTCTTAGTAACTATCGAGGATTTAGTTGTTTTTGGGTGTTCATGTTCATGCATCCAAGTAAGGAAGTTTCTGTTGAAACTTGTAAGTTCCAAAATATTTTTAGGAGATTTAATACTTTATTTTTCATCAAACATTGATGAAAATAAGTAGAAGTATTGAACTTCTAGAATCCCAGGAACTCTAGTGGTCATAGATGAGAGTTTCCAGAAATGCATCTCAAGGCATGATGCAAGGTCTTTAATCGACGCGGAAACTTTTCAAGGAAATTTGCTTAATTCTATTTAAGCTAACTCAAGGCTTAAAAAAAAAATAAAATTTAATTGATCTTTCGGAATCAAGTAATTTCCTAAAGTCATGACAACTAATGAAATGATTCAAATTTTTGAAACAGATATAGCTTAGGAAATCACGATATTTCCTAAAGACCATTTAGGAAACAAGTTCTTTCCTAAAAGATTAGCTTCAAGTGGTAAAACCTTGAATCTTATAAAAATCAAGAATATCTTTTATAAGATTAAGTAAACAATTCCAAGCATTATTTGCTTGTGCAAAGTTTTCAAATATGGAGACTTTATTAAAGCACTTTTCTAAAGATAAGAAAAGTATGCTTGGTGGTCTTTAAGATAAGAAAAAGCTTAAACAAGAGACCCAAGCAAAGTAATCTTTGGAAATTAAGCTATTTCCTAAAGATAAACTAATGAAAGAGTCTAATTAACTATTTCATTAGTTAAATAAATGGGAATGTCTTTTGGACAAGAAAAGCCTTAAGTCTTGGTCTTATCCAAAAGTCTAGAATTCCTTTTGAAGATCTTTCCAGTAAAGGAGAAGATTCCAAGATGAATCATTGAACTGGAAAGCAAAAGATTCCAAGATGAATCATCTGCTTCAAGTTATAGCTTAGTATTACTTGATTCCTTGGTAGGAATCAAAAAAGTTCTTGAAAGAAATCTCTCCAGTTGTGAGACTAGCATATTTCAAGAGAAGTTTTATAGCAAGTAGTTCCCAGCAAATCCCTAACCACCAGTTTTGGTATTTAAGTCCAAATAAGTGATATAACCTAACGGTATATCAAAGATTCTTAGCTTTGGAATCTGAAAAGCACTAGAAAATGCTTGGACTTAAGTTGAGGGAAAGATCTCTAAAAATCCTGCAGGTAAGCAAAGAAGCTTAAGATAGTTTAAGAGATCTTAAAAGATAAAGACTAAGTCTTTATTTTTGTCGCAAGTATCAACCAGAATTGATCAAACTTGGCCATGATTGTCCAAGAATGTGGGATTAGAACTACTGTGTAGATTGCCCAAGTATTGGCAGTAAAAAATTCCGTTAGGAATTATTCACTCAAGTTCCATTTATTTAAATGGAAAATTGTGAAAAAGCAAGCTGTTCCAAGTCTGAACAGAGTGAAGTAATTCCAAGTATGTAGTCTGCAACCGTGAAGACGGTACTTAAGTCTATGGAAGGTAAAACATAAGTGTTTGCCTATCAAGGGATTTTGGTACAAATCCAGAAGCATGAGCGGATGCTTAGACTTAAGCAGTAGAGAGATTCCTATGAAAAGTCCTGGCCAGGATAGGTACCTAAAAGCATTAGCAGAAAGGAATCTAAAGACAAGAAGTCAAAAGCTCTTGTCGCTACAAAATTGGTCAAGGGTAAACCAATTGAACTTGAATTCGAGAAAATTCAAGAACTTGGAATTCTGATTGATATTCTGTCAAAGAGGTTTTCAAGTTTCCAAGGCAAAGCACATGATTCTGAGGTGATCATGCGAAGGAATCAAAACCTAGGAAAATCTAGTTAGAGGTAATGCCTGAAACTTCCAATTCTTGTAAAAGAATTGAAGAAATAAGGTACTCTATCAAGAGATGTTTAGACTTTAGGATAAGAATCACCCACACATTAATGTGAATATAAAATAGGGTGGTATGGGACACCAGATTTTATACTCAGATTGATGTAGGAAAGATGGAATGGGACATCGGACCGTGGGATGATGATTATCTTTTAGTCCTAGTTTGGATTTTGAAGTTAGGTTTCATCCTCAAGGGAATTAAGACTTCAAGAAAAGTTTAATTTGTAAAGGATGAAAGTAGTATCTTACGATACTTCTAGGTAACTTCAAGATCAAGGAAACTGAAGATATGAAGTAAGTAACTTCCAAGATCTTCATAGAACACTTCAAGTTTAAGTGTTATTGATCAGAAATATTTGATACATTTCTGAAAGAAGTTGGACTTTGATTTTGAGTTGATCTTTTCAACTAAAGATTTAATTGACTAAGTCAAGTATCAAGTTCCTAGTGTAACTTGATAAATTCACTCTTTTAGACTCAAAGAAATGCACAAGAATTGCATTCACGATTAGGAGTCAAAAAGACTGAATGTGACATGAACTTAGTCTCAAGTGAAGCATTATTTGAAAACTAAACTCATCGATAGAACCTCAGTGGGTCGACACACTGATGTTGGTTACCACACTAGTATCTTGTGGTTGGATGATGTTTTTGATTTTCTTTGTATCTTTCTGAGAATCCAGCTTATTTCTCTGAAAGATAAAGACAATGCTTCAATATCTTATTGAAATAGATCTTTGAAAAGTAAAAAGTCCTGAGTCATCTAGTCTTTGACTCATAGCAAGTTTATGTATGTGCGAAGTTTGAATTGGTTGTACAAAGTCTTAGTTATCTCTTTTCCGCTTTCCAAATCTTTTGGAATTGACTCAGATATGGTATCTGATTCCTTTTGCAAAAGACCAGGGATAGCCGGTTAGAATTAGATAACTAACTTGAACATCCTAGATAGATGTTATGTACAAGAACCTTTTCAATCTTCAAAAGATGATAAGTCTAAATAGACTTATTCATTTGATTTTGCTTCAAGTTATAGCATAAATAATTTCCTAGAGTCCAGTATACTCTAGAATAAAGAAGTTAGGAATTGCTCATTAGATTGACAATTCCCAAGAACTTTCAGTTAAAAGTCTTTGAGAAAAGTGTCCTAAGTTGGACAATTTTTATTTTGAATTTGAATTGGTGAAGTTAGTATGGTTGATTCCACCGGAATGGTAAACTTTCTCCTACAGTTTACATAGGATTTTTTCAACTCATTGGGACAGAATAGTCCTCTAGTCGGGTGAAAAAATCAAGTAACTGTTAGATAAAAGTAAACCATTGAACAGACATCTAAAGTTAGATGTATGGGACAACCACACTTCAAGTTCTCCAAAACAAATTCAAGTGAATCAAGAATTCTCAAAGTCTTGCGAGGGATAAGAATCCCACCTTCATTACTAAGCCCATGCACCAGTTATGCCTAGAAATGGACTAGTAATTTGAATCCACCTAATTCACATGTTTGTGCCTAGATCGCACATCCAGAAACTGTGAATTAGCCAGGGATGTCATTAGATCCACCCTTATTATTCTTCACCAGTTTGTACTTTGTCCCGTTTATCAAAGTGCAAACCTGGATAGTGTTTTGAATCATTTGGGCAAGGATGCCACCACAGAGATGAGACATGTTCTTCCAGTTCTAGAACATGACCATGTTCTTCCAGTTTTAGAACATGAGGCTCGGGGGTTGCCTACAGTATGTATATAGCTCTATTTTCGAGGACGAAAATATTTTCCAAGGGGCGAAGAATGTAATAAAGTAAGTCTATGATCCAAGGGTCTGGCCGGTTCAGACAGATCTGAAATCGGACACCGTTTGGTCATCCGTGTGTATGACCAAAGATCTCCAGTTTAGACTTACTAGGAGGTCTTGTGGTCTTGTGAACAAGTGATCCACTTAGCTTAGTGGTTAGGTCTCAAGGATGTGAAGGAGGAGGTCTTGGGTTCAATCCCCATGGGAGACATGGAGAGAGTATTTTGCCCAAAGAGCTCTAGAGCCTTCTAGAAGCATCCACTTGAGTTAACTCGAGTTAACTGGGACACTTGGCGCACATGTAGTTACATGGCTGACACTTGGATGATTAGTATCCACCTGCCCAAGAAGGCAGTCCCCTGGAAAGAGCTATATATAGAGGCATTTGGTTGGGAGGAGAGTCATCTCTCTAGCATGTGGTGGTCGTAATCCTTGTTCTCTTGCATAATCCAACTATTTTCAGTTTTATTGACCTGGCATTTAGTGCACTTAAGCATATACTCTAGGATGTCCTTATGAAGTCGAGGCCAGTAAAATTGCCTCTTAACAAGATCATAAGTCTTGTTAACTCCTGGGTGTGCTGTACTAGGTGTGTCATGACACTCATATAGAATGTGTCGTCTCATCTCAAAATCTCTAGGGACACACACCTTACCTTTATATAAGAGATATCCATCATGGATACTATAATTTTTCCACTTGAATCCTTGTTGAGTACCCGTCGATACTCCATTCTCATTGGAAACCCATACATCACGATCCCCATTCTCTATGGCTTCCCAAATCTCAGATATGCAGGATCAAGCCTACATTTCCCTCTAATTGACTCAAGTAGCTCACTAGTGATCTGAGTAAAACTCACTCCATTGAGCATAGGCATATGGCTAAGGTGAGTTAGCCACTACATTAAACTTTCGCTTCCTATACCTAAGCTCATAATCAAACTCCTGAAGGGTCTCTTCCCATTGAGCCTTATGAACTTTAAGATCTGTTTGATTAGAGAGCCACTTAATGCTCTCTTGATCAAACACTATCATAACTTTGGCACCATATAGATAATGATGCCACTTCTTCAAAGCATGGACAATTGCATACAACTCCTTCTCATAGATAGAGTAATTTTTCTGAGCCGGTTCTAGTTTCTTACTCTCAAAAGCTGCTGGCAGTTGACCATCCTGAACTAAAATTGATCCTATGGCAAAATCACTCACGTCAGTCTCAACCATAAAGGGTCTATTGAGATCTACTATATGTAAAGGTGGAGCTATAGCAATTGCTACTTTCAATTTCTCCACTTTTGAGTTTTTCCAATCCTTGCCAGTCCAAAATATGTAGTCTAGCACCTGTACTTCAAAGATATGAAGCTATCCTAAGTCAAGAAAGTTGATTTGGATGCCAAATGATGAAAAACTAGGCTTGTGAGTGACCACCTAGTTTTTGCTAAAGTGTTGTAGAGGGATTTTGGTTGACTAAATCTTCTCCAAATCAATCGGCATTTGTTGCTAAGCAAAGTAGCTTCATAATGTGACAACGATTTCTCAAATTGGATGTTGTATCACCAACCTTGGGTCCGAAGAAGGTGGGTATGTCAAGGGTAGGAAGTAGATGAAAAATTCTTCATGAAAGGGTGACTTTGGAAGGCTCAAACTGAGAACTTGAAGCTTTTTTAGATATGCCAATGACCCATATCCCATTTCCATAGCCCATAAACATATTTGCATCATTGCTTTTCCCAAATTGTTGATTCATAGCTTGCTTTGCTCCCCCAAAATTCAAAAGTAAAACTTGAATTTGATTGGTTACATTACCTTCCCTCCTTATTCTTCTCAAAAATCATAGACGAACTCGTAGTGTAGTGCATATATCCCATATGGCAGACCTACAATGCCGAAAATGGGTATAAAATAAGAGTTTGATCACTCACTCCCCATCCAAGAGGGAGGGAAGAGCTCTTCGACGTCCCTTCTCAAGCGTGGTCTTTGTCTGAATACTTCCTCTCACGAGCATGTAGTACTCTCTTCAACTACGTGCATACGCCTGATGCATGGCTCAGATACCAATGTTGCTTTAAGCTCGTGATGACACCCTCCATTTTTAGTTCTCTAGAGAGGTTCAAGTCGATGCATGGAGATCTATGATGCTCTATACCACCCAACCGCGTGTTTCTCTATAACTTCTCTCTCTCTCTCATTACCCATAAGGGGTAATACTCATGGTATCTCATATGGGTGCCACTTGGCACATATATGAGTATCATACTCAATAAATATAAGAGATGGTTCACACCTCTTACTCATGACTAATAATTGATACTCCATGTGACAATGTCCTCGAGTATCTAGTTGACCCTCTCGGTCTGACCATTTGTTTGAGGATGATCACCACTACTCATCTTCAATGACACTTTCAATTTGTCAAATACAAACTTCCAAAAGTGTCCTGTGGATCTGACATCCCTATCTTAAACTATGGATGTCAGTAACTCATGCAATCTGAAGACATGGTGGATAAACAACTCCGCCACCTGTGGAGCTTCTATCGTCTCTTGCGTGGATATGAAATGAGCCATCTTGCTCAATCTATCTACCACAACTAGGATAGTAGAGTAACCTGACTATGAATTCCATGGATACAATCTCCCAGTTATGATATGGAATCTGTAAAGGATGCAAAAGACCTGGTGTCTTTACCCTTTTTGGTTTGTTGGCTTGACACATAACGCATTTTTTAGCATAAGTGTGACATCTCTGGCTAATCCATGCCACCAAAATGTTCTTCTAACAAGTTATATTGTCTTGTCAACACTAGGATGTCCTATGCAAGGCCCACCATGCTTATCATGCATGAATTTTCTTCTCAAATCTTGAGAATTTGGTACGCAAACCTTTCCTTTCCGTTTGACTATTCCATTCTCCTGTGAGAAATTGGAATACGGAATGGAGTTGTTCGCTTTGCTAGGTGAAGAAACAGTTGGAGCTGTCTTGTATCCTATAATAGACTCATCACTAATGGCTCTAGTAATCTATAACAAATGTGGATCTTTCACTTGTGCTTCCTTTATCTCTTGAAGCAATGAGCTTTCTAGAACTATAAAGCTCATTTGATACATTATCCATGATAATGCATCAAAAATTATATTCGCTTTGCCTCTTCTATACAGGATTTCCATGTAAAACTCCTACATGAGCTCAATCCAACAAGCCTGTCTGCCGCGAAGATCTGGCTGACTACAAAAGTATTTGAGTGTATAGTGATCTGTGTATACCTTATAGTCTGCACCCTAAAGATAGTGTCTCCAAACTTTAAGTGCATGCACCACTGCATACAACTCCTATTCATGCACTGGCTAGTTGCATTTTGCACTAGTCAATTTCTTGCTTTCAAATGCTATTGGCCTGCCATCTTGGTTCAAAACTATCCCTATGGCTATGCCACTAGCATCTCTCTCTAACTCAAAGAGTTTCTGTGGATCTACCACTTTGAGTAAAGAAGATTCTGAAACAACTTGTTTCAGAGTATCAAAAATCTCTTGTTGCTCTTACTTCCATGCAAATGGAACTTTTCCTTGAAGCAAATTCACCATAGGCAATGCTATTGATGAATATGAAGAGATGCATTTCTAATAGAAATCGGAAAGTCCCTCGTCCTGAGGAGTAGGCCAAGATAATATAGTTGAAACCTTCTTGGGATCCATCTCAACCCCATCGGCCGATACCACATGCCCTAGATACTCTATCCTCCAAACAAACAACTGAGTCTTCTCGGGGTTTACATACACCTGATTTTTTTTTCAAACATTCAATACAAATCAGAGATGAATCTCATGCTCATGCACAGTCCTACTTTACACTAACAAATCATCAACAAAATCAATAACACACTTTCCAATGAACGATCGTAAAATGCCATTCATTAATATCATAAATGTTGTTGGTGCATTAGTCAAACCAAATGGCATAATCAAAATACTCATAATGACCAAAACGGGTCATGAAAGTTGTCTTATGTACATCATGATCTCTTACTCTTATCTAATGGTAGCCACTTTTAAATCTATTTTACTAAATATAATGGCTCCACCTATATTAAATTGTTGTCCTCCTTTTGCTATGCTTGATAGCTCTAATCTTCTGTTTTTTATTGCCATCTGCATTCCAACGACCATGGCACACACATAGAGGTTCGATGTTTTGTCCTCCCAGCCATGCGGGAGTGGTTATCTCTCATCTAAGAGAACTACTCAATGTAGTGATAATGAATCCTCTAATCAAAGAGATTCCTCTTTACCCCTTCTACCAAGTGGGCATAATGTCCTCGATGATGCCATGTGGCATCTATGCCATCTCACCCAAGCATGTGTGCATCCATGATGTGACATCTCCTTCCCCTTGAAGGCACTTTTGTCCTAAAAAATGTAGACAAAATGTCCATAATGGTAGAAGAAGTGCTCGGACTCCCTTGAACCCCATGTACTCAATGTACATGGTCATCTCTGTGTGCTTTTTCCCTGTATCCTTCCCCTTAAGAAGCCTCATGAGAGATCATCTCAAAGGTGGGAGACCGTCTGAGTGGTTCCTACTATCTCCCATGTACTGTCCACTTCCAAACTATCACTCTCATGACATACAACATCATCCAAATGACCTAAGTCCATATGATGTATACTCTATGGAATAATAGTATAAGAAGTAAGTGTAAAGTGCCAAGCGTATAGGCTTGACCATATCATATTGGAGATAATAAACCATAGAATCCTCTAAAGTATAGAACAAAGTCCCATAACAAGTGACTCCAAACCCATGTAAGACTAAATGATAGATTGCCCTCATACCACTCTAGGTCTCCCTAACCTTGAGTGTACTCACAAGTAATAGTTTAATCTAAACTACCTAGTGACCTATGAAAATCCATCATCTAGTTCATATATACGGATTTCTTGGTAGTAAAATGTAATCTATACATTTCACCTACCAATAACTCTGTGGTTTGTCATCCTTTACCATTGGAGTCAGTTCTATTGGAAGAGCATCTATTGGCACTAGTTTGCTTAAATATTCTCTTCCCTGTAGTTTGCCATATGATTGCAAAAAGCATTCCCTTTGAGATTCACATAATCCCTAAGTACCCATCCTTCTAATTGATGCTCACACATCATCCTCATGATGAAGCATCAACTGAGTTTAGTATCCCAATAGGTTAGACATCTCTCCATCTCTTAGAAACCCTAAAGAGAAGAGTCATATCTCTACTCCCAGTCTCACTAATGTCAATAACTAGATCATCTCATCTAGTTAAGGACCATCACTAGAAATAGCATAATTGCTTCTCTCTAAAGTCTACAAGAGAGACTCAATCTAGCCATCATGATTAAGTGATCTCCCTTTTGTCTTTGATAGGAGAGTGCCACTTCTATCTAGACAACCAAAATGAGAATGTGAAACTCTCTCTCTCTCTATGTAATCTCTTTTAAGGAAAAGAACTCTATCACTGGAACCTATTCCACTTTCCCTTTCCCTTTGAAAGAGATTCTGTTGAATCCATTTACTCCACTCATAACTGAGAACATGTACATAAGTTCTCCATATTTTCCTCCAAAAATAGTGAAGAAAGAGACTTCCATGTGAAGGAAAATTATACTGAAAAGTAGAGTAAATGAATTCCTTCTAAAATATAAACTAAGAGATGTTTTCTAAACAACTCTTTTGTCTAAAGGAAAATATGCTCTATTCTTCTCCAAAGAAGAAATCATATTTTCCTTTCCTTTTCCCTTTTAAGGAAAATGAGCTAAAGTGGGATCTCTAAGCTAGAGTGAGATCACTCCTAGATCTCTAAGGTAATTCCCTCTTTGTCCTTTCCTTAAAGGAGAAACTTATGAATTCATTTTCTCTCTTCTTCCATAAGTAATGCATAATCCCTCATTACATACATTTGTACGAAGATGGAGAATAAATCTCCCCTAACTAATGACGGTGTATATAATGAAGAGTGGAGAAAATAAATTCCTTATAAGGGTCAAATCCCTCTGCTAAAATGGTCAACCATGATATAAAATGATACCATACACACGTGTATCCATACTAAAGAGCTCTTTGTCAACCATCTTGTGTGCATGGATCTATATGATCCAATTGAAGTTATGGAATTATCTTTCCTGGAAACCTGAAAATGAGTATGTGATACCAATGGTGATAAAATCACCTATCATATTCTCTATTGGAAGAATAAATCTTCCCTAAACTATGAAGGATAACTCCCAGTCCTAAGGAAATATATACTAAGAGCTCTCCTATGATCTAATGAGACATGCCGCCATGAATGATGAGTCCTTTTCTCCCTGGCCATTGAAGAAGAGTGCTCAAAGGGAAGTCATCTCCACCATCCCATACCACTGGAAGCTTCTTCCAATTGATAGTGCCATACCTACACTAAACGGAATATATATTCCATATATATAGAATGGAATATGTAGGTGGATTCTAATGAATCCCAAATCCTTAACTCATATCGATGGACTCAAATGAGTCCCATGTCCTTGAACTAGTAAGTTTGGTTCTAGTCAATATGTGATAATGGATATCCCTTTCTGTTCCAAACCAACTTGTTCCTAGGCACCAAGACTAAGTCTTAGTACTTGTCTCTAGATCCCAATATACATATATGTATTGGGTACCCTAACTACTCTTAACTAAGGGATCTATGCTCTAATTCATAGAGCTAATGCCATGCCTGTGGCCTTCCTAATCATCACTCGAATCACATTAGCACCCGTCGATGCTCTCTCATGAAACCCATTTTTGTGATCCCATCTAATTGGTTTCCTTAGTAGTGCAGCTAAATGCTTCACTACTTGGTCAAGTGATGTGCATGAGTGAAACTAGTCACTCTTTGGGTATTCCTAATAATACTGCATAGTCTCATAATCATACTGTGAGACTCTTGTGAGGATAAGTAAATCTTCACTACATTGGAGATTATCATAAATGTATCTCCCGTGCATCTATGCAACTTCCTATAACCTATAGGATTGCTTGTGCACATTCTTAATGGTGAAGACATTATCTCCCTCCCCTGGCAATCCTATGGTCTAAAATCCATAAGGATGATGTGTAGGGATCCTATTACTACTGAAGTTGCCTTACCTATACTACTATGATGGTCCTAAGTCCATCAAATTCATGCTTACAAGCATGCTAACACCTTATTGATGTTTGCAAAAAACGCATGTTACCATGCCATAACATTCTTACCTAAAGGTAAGTGCGTATATAACACCATGAGGTGGGACAAATTTTGGCACCATTTCTCCAAGGAAATGGAATCCCAAAAAATTTTAACCATAAAATCAATGACACACAGGCCATCCAACAACATAGGGCTTGGCAATCCCATGGCATGCACGCCATAGACTCATACATGGACTCCATAACCTTCAAAAACATAAAAACAAATGCTAGCAACAATTCTCTTTGTTGCATAACCATGTAGTTCCTACAATCATCTTTCCTCCAAAAAATCAAAAAGTGTACTTTCTGCATGTTGATCCATACTTTTAGAATTGAAACAATGATCAACTTGGATATGTGCACTCCAATCAATGCATGTACATGCAGAACATGCCATAGCAAAATAAAGTAAGATGCCCGAAAATATAAAGCATGCGTCCTTGAATGATTTGGTATTGGAATTGCATGCATCCAATGCTGAGCTTCAAGATCTGTGCACCTTCCTCCTTAGATCCTAGTATAAACTTTGAAGTGTCCGAAAACATCGGATCACTTCCCAAAACATAAAGCATGGTCAGATGATTACCAAAATAATTCAAATTTATCCAAAAGATGCATTTTTAATCCTTCTTTAGACCTCAAAATAATCATAAACTGAAATATCTATCATGTGCAAGTGGCTTGAAGTGAAACTACTTCAATCGCCTTCCCGGTTTGTAAGATATGGCTCCCGGAAGGTAGTTGCCAAAAACTGTTCAGACTTTGCAGACCTATTCAGACCTACAAAAATACTTATTTTCCAAAATATTCTCCATAAAAATGGAAGTAGATCTTGTGCTCTTCGAAACAAGCCATAGCACGTCCAATTTGGAGTTTTCTAGGCCAAGATATGGTCGTTCCAAGCAGGACATGCCAAACTAGTGGACTGTTGGAGGGGTTGGAAAAAGTGTGAAAATGTGATTTTTGGGGTGCACAAAAGCATTTTTCCATCAAGTAAATCCTAAAATTCTCTCCATAATCTCAGAGAGCAATAATGAAGATACTTAGGCCTATTTTCACCTCACCAAATCCTCCCTTAGTGCATGCTAATTTGCTCCCCAAAAGAGGCTTAAATCAAGATTTTTACTTTTATGCAAAACTTAATTGGGAGGTCTTAGCAAGCTTCTAATCCACTCCTAATTTTGATTTTTCTTGGATTTTCTCTTTCTTCATGGAAATGCATACACCATACATTATGTTTGTATACTCTAATCCATGGGAAGCCTCTTAAATAGTCTCTTTTCTTACCCCCAAAAGTGGAGTTTGGCAAAATTTAGCATCTGAATTTTTTCCAAAAAGTGCGGGAAGGGGGTTTTTGAGGAAGTAATATTCCTCCTTAACTTATTATTTTGATGAATCCAATGATTTTTTATTTTTTATTGCCGTCGGCATTCCAACGACCATGACACACATAGAGGTTTGATGTTCTGTCCTCCTAGCCATGCCCGAGCCGCTATCTCTCATCCGAGAGAATTACTCAATGTAGTGATAATAAATCCTCTAATCAAAGAGATTCATCTTTCCCTCTTCTACCAAGTGGGCATAATGCCCTTAGTGATGCCATGTGGCATCTATGCAATCTCACCCAAGCAGGTGTGCATCCATGATGTGACAACCTAGAGCATTTAAAATATCATCAATCCTGGGCATGGGATATTTGTGTCTCATAATAATCTTATTGACTGCTTGGTAGTCGATGCACATCCTATAAGATCCATCTTTCTTCTTCACAAGAAGAACTAGTGCTGCAAAGGGTGAATAGTTGGGTCTAATTAGCCCTTTTTGTAGGTACTTGTCCATGACCTTGGGGACTTCATTCTCCTTTTGCAAACTCATTCGAAATGGTGGTCAAGCAGTTGGACTCGCTCCCAGTACCAATTTGATTCTATGCTCTATGTTCCTGCAAGGAGGCAAACTAGAAGGTAATTCTTTCAAGAACAACTCTTGGAATTCTGCTCTCACTTTCACTGAAAGTGTTGGAGCATTCCAACTAGATTCTCCATGACTACATGAATCCATCATAATACAAGATGAATGCACAAAATAAAGAAAATATATATACTTACAATCAATTTTAAGAAACTTGGTAGCATTTACCAATCACATCTCTCTAGTTCTCCACAGATCATTAGTCGCCTTCCCTCATGCTCAAATTGATAAACATGCGAAGCAAAGTCAATGACTAGTCTCTTCCTCGCATGCCACTTCTTACTAAGGACTACATCAAAATGTGCTAGTCTTGCTATCTCAAAATCCAATCTGTCCTCATAGGACTGGATCTAAATAGGTATATGAACAAATCATCAATCCCATATCTCAGTTCCCTTCCCATTGGCTAACTCTACTATGTAGGTATACTCTGATGGCACAGTCTCTAGATTTAACCTCTTGACTAGTGAGGAACTAATGACATTATGTTTCGACCCAGTGTCAAAGAGTAGCTTGAGATGTTGTCCTGCCAGGGCTCCCCTCATGACAATGAGTCTTGTGTCGGGAAACTGATATCCTTTTTGTGCCACTGGCAAAAGCACAGTGTCTGGCACAATTGGGACCTTCTTCGTAATTGTCATGGCCACTATGGGAAATGATAATGGTGATGGGGGATCTCCAAAGTCCTCATCACTATCATCACTCCCTGCGTGAGTGGGATTTATGACTATGGTGGCTACAATCTTCTTTTTCTTAGGACAATCATTGAACAAACGCTGGCCTAAACACCCATAGCGTAATCCTTCTTTCATTGCCTTTTCTTTTTGCTGAGGGGTAAGTAATGAATTATTGTAAGCCCTCTTAGCTAGAGCAGACACTTTTCTCTTACCTCTTGCAACTATCTTCATCATATGCACTTGCTTAGCCTCTTTAGAAGGTTGTGCACTGATCAAATTAGGAATAGCTGTGTGGAAGGATCGATTGTCCTTAGGCCATGAGGACCTATGGCTCTGGAAGCCTATGCCCCTATGGCCATCCTCATAGACTAATGCCATCATGATGGTTGTGACAAATATTAACATCTCTCCTTCCTCACCAAGGGTCTAATAGTTTCCCTAAGTCCTAAGATAAACTTGTGAATCTGGAGAAACTCTAGGATAGTATCAAGCACTTTAAGAAGTACCTCTCTATACTTATCCACATACTCCTGAACTATGTGATTCTTCTGATTGATGAAGAACTATATGTCTAGTGCTCTAGACCTCTCATTAGGCAGTATGAAATTATTATAGAACAAGATCTTGAACTGATCCCATGTCTTGGGCTCGTTCTTATCTTGTTCAATCTTGTGCCACCCCTTATGGGCGATGTCCACAAGGTTATACATGGCCTGATGAATCTTGTGCCTATTGTCCATGATATGACACAAGCAGAAGCACTGCTCCCTCTTGTTGAGTCACTGCTCAACAACATCAGTAGTCCTAGCACTAGTCAAACCATGATATCTAGGCAGCTTAAGATCCTTAAGCTGCCATTTGGCCTCTCTGACTATGATACTATCTCTAGGGATTTTTGGAGCTGGAGGCTCATCTATAGCATCTATGTCCATCCTTGGCAAACCAAGATCTGGCACATCTTCCTCTTTCTTGGAACCATGCACGTGTTCCAAGATATCGTGGAGTGTGCTCTCTAAAGTGGTAATCCTATTACTCATGGTCTTCATGGGACGTTCTCTTCTATGAGTGTATCTCTCTTAGAAGGGGATGAAGGTCTTCAGTCCATACTAGGCTATGGTCAATTTATGATTTTCTGATTTGCATATATTTTTTTTTGTGATTTTTGAATAGTATGCTCTACGTAAATCTAAGTAAATCAGTGGCAGCGGGAAAGAAACAAATCACAAGCCTTTGCTCAATGGAAAATAAAGAAACAAGAAACTTTTATGTTTTGTATTCTTGAATGCATATGCATACTAATTTTCTAAAAATTTCAGCAGCATAATGGCGCAATTTTGAAAAGCAAAAAGATTATACCAAGTAACCATCAAGCAATTTTTCCAATAACAGTGTCGACAGGCATGATCTAACTACAAATAGATCGAAGGGGATTACACACCCTAACAAATTTATATTTCTTTCCTCGCTAATTTGCAAGAAAAATACTTACCTATCCCTACAAAGAAGAATACATGCACCACACAATACAAGTTCGCATCCTAACTATGTGTATGCTCTAGGTACTATGAAAAATTGCATGTCCTATATGCAATATGATGCAAAAAGAAAGCAATAATGCATATTAATTGGCAAAGAGACTTATCTAGAGGTTCAGAAAATAATTTGTAGGTGTGTGCAAGCACTGAAGATGGTCCACCCTCCGTCAAAATAGCTTGCCAAAACTCTTCCAATAGTCGATGCTTCAAAACTATGCTCCAAAGAGGGTTTTTTTATCATTAATGGGAAAAATCCAAGCTCTGAAGCTAATTGAGAGTGAAGTCAAAAGGGTCTTGCAACCACTCTTTGGAAAGAGCTCTGAGAGGCTATCCTCAACAAGAAAAAACTCAGAATTTGGAAGTGGTATGCCAAAGTTATGGCTAAAAGAGTGGATATGGTTGGTGTAAATAACTAAATCATTAAGCCTTTTAGGTATGGATTCAATATGAACTTTGAAATTTGACCTTCATCTGCACCTTTTGGCAAAGAACATCATGCATATGGTCCCTTTTATCCCACATATGCGGTAGCACATGGGGAAGTCAATATCTACAGTGTAGTCTTTGTGACTGCTTCAACACAAAGAGGAAATAGCAAAACAAGAACCTCTTCACCATGTCCTTTGGGCATGGCCTACCTTTGAACATGGGTGCCACTGAGAAATCCGGGCAGATGCACAGACAAGGGACTTTTTTGAATGTTGTGTGCATGACGGGCAAGGTCTCCTCTGGCAGACAAACACAGAGACATGTGGCTGATCCTTAGATGGGGGTCCTTGTTGATATATTTAGGTAATGATGTGTGTGAACACACTAGGACCGTCGAGGCACTCTTTTCCCTCTTTAGGAGGTTTTTTTCCCCTGGCTTGTATATACGCCTATTTCCCTAATGGGCTACTTATCTTTGTACATTCTGTAGTAATACATTCAGTATTGTGTGTTGTGCTCCAAGCTTCTTCTTCTTCCTTGTGTTGTTCACGTGCTTCCGCAGATGTCTAACTCCAACAATTGGTATCAGAGCAGGTTGTTGCTTCATCTAGGGCATCGTCAACACTCCTCCGGTTGCATTCTCAGAATCACATGAATTTTGGTGAGCATATTCAGGGTGTTTCAGAGATCAAAACAGCTTTGCATTGTTGTGCCGAAATCGCGATCTGAGCTCGTGTCAGCCTCTGAATGCACTATCATAGCGCTTGTGAAAGCTCTTTCATCTTTTTGTGACAAAGGTATATACCAGTTTCGCTTCGCCAGTATAAGCATCTCGAAGTGTGCTACAAGTTTAGCATAATTCATCTGGGCAGTTCTATTCAACTTTTTGATATACAATCAAATTTTTGCATCAAGGTGTTTTAGTCACCGGCCATGGCTGAAAGTAGTGATGTATTCCGTATGTTGGCTGTTGAGGATAAGTTGGATGGTACCAACTACCCGTTATGGGCTTATATGATGCGACATGTATTGGTTGCAAAAGGACTATGGAATATTATGTAGGGGTGTCGAAAGACGTCCTGTTACACCTACGAATACAAGTACTGCAAATAAAGGTGCTGGAGCTCATGGAGATGGTGTCGAAGATGATGATATTCTGTAGATTCCTGTTCATGGTGCGGTTTTTGCTGCACCTAGTGTAGAGCAGATTCATTGGGAAGGCAGAGATGCTCAGGCACATGCATTGATAGCTCTGTCTGTCAAACGTGCCATTATTCCTCACATTCGCTCTTGCAGAACAACTTATTTTTGTTGGGTACAATTTTGAAAGTAATTGCTATCATCTGTATCATCCACAAGCTAAACGCATTCTAGTTAGCTGTGATGTTGTTTTTGTGGAAGATGCTATTCAACCATTGCTTTCATGTACTAAGGAGACAGCTGTTAGCTCCAAGTACATATATGATACTTTGCTCCCTCTTTTTATAGGTGGAAAGTCTAGTGCTAGTCCTCATGAGGCAACTTCTCAGCCTTTGCACGTTTCATGTGATGATGCAGATCAATCTATTTCTGATGCAGATTTACATGACACACTTGTTGATGAGAGAGCTGATATTGAGTAGGCAAAAACTATGCCAAAATGGTTGGTGCAAACTTTGTGTGACAACAAATTAGATGCACCTCTGTCATATCATACTCGATCACGCTCTCATAGTGCCTCTTTTACATCAGATTGCTATGCTATGGCTGCCTCTATTCTTTGTGATGAGATTGAACCTGTTTCATTTGATGAAGCACAAATTTTTGAACATTGGATGGCTGCAATGCAAGCTGAATATGATGCTATAATGAAGAATGGTACTTGGTCTTTATGTGACTTGCCCCCTAGCAAGAAGTCCATTGGCACAAAGAGAGTGTACAAGCTGAAGCGTAAAGCTGATGGAACAGTTGACAAGCAAAAGGCTAGGCTTGTTGCAAAGGGTTATGCGTAGGAAAGAGGCATTGATTTTGATAAGACCTTTGCACCTACTTGCGGAATGACTACTGTTCCTAGCATGTGCACTTGCAGCATCATGCTTGGAATCTACATCAGTTGGATATCCAAATAGCATTTCTGAATGGTGACTTGCATGAACAAGTGTATGTTTTTCAGCCCCGTGGCTTTGTGCAGAAAGGCATTATAAGGTTTAAAGCAAGCACCACGTGCTTGGTATGAAAAGATACATGCCTATCTCATTGCACATGGTTTTGAGAATAGTCCAACTGAAAGCACCTTATATGTTAAGCATGCCAATGATGTACTTCTGATCATTGTGGTTTATGTTGATGACATGCTGCTCACTGGTCCTCATGAGAGGCATATTGCTGACTTTAAGGCTGATTTGCATACCTCATTTGAGATGTCTGATTTGGGGCATTTGCATCACTATTTGGGCATTCAGTTTATGCACGTTGATGGTGGAATGGCTTTGTGTCAAACGAATTATATTGACACATTATTGCAGCATTTTGGCTTTGATGACTGTAAACCTATTGCCACTCCTATGGAGACATGTTTACGACTGAGTCTTCATGATGCTGGAGATGCGTTTGATGTTGTTCTCTATCAACAGGCTGTTGGATGCTTGATTTACTTATGCATTACTCGATGAGATATTCAGTTTGTTGTCTCACATATGAGCAGGTTTATGCATTGCCCAGGAGTCAAGCATTGGCAGGTGGTTAAGCGCATCTTTTGCTACTTGAGTGGTACCCGGCTACTTGGTTTGTTTTATCTCAAGGGGGGATCACTATCACAAGATTTGCATGCTTTTTCTGACTCTGATTGGGTTGGTTGCTATGACACTCGTGTGTCACTATAACATATGAGGGGCATACCGATGCTTCATATACCGACGGTCACTGTCGGCGTCGGTATAGGCCTCGGAAAATCTCACTAAGAGATACCGACGGTCAAGTGACCGTCGGTATGACCATTTTAAACGGATCATCGGTATGGCCTGCAGCCGCCGGTAAGCGCGTCGGTATATGCATCGGTATAGGCGTCGGTATGAGCTTCGGTATAAGCATCGGTAATTTACTGGGAACTACCGGTGCATATACCGATGCCCATACCGGCGCCTATACCGGCAGTGAGTTTTAAACATACCGCGAACCCGAGAGCAAAACTTCACATTAATGCGCATCTTTGAGTACTGCTGGTCTTCTGTCGAACTTGCACGCGCGAACCGAATTGCGACCTGCATTGTTTTGTGCACACACACACACGGATCTCTCTCTCTACACAGACACACACTCTCTCTCGGCTTAGATCTCACATCTTGGTAAGTGTTGCGCGTACTGTTAGCATTTCTGTTTCTCTATGCTTTAGGGTTTGTAATTTCTCTTTTCTTTGATTTTGCAGAAGTTCTTTGGCGTCGATTGTTTGGAATTGGACGATAGACGACCTACATTACTCTTTGACAACAACGATTCAAAAGAGGGACATACTTGTAAGTGATTCTTTTATTCTCTATAGAGAGAGAGAGAGAAAGAAAGAGAGAGAGAGAGAAAGAAAGAGAGAGAGAAGAGAAAGGAAGATAGAGAGAAGAGAAAGGAAGATAGAGATAGGAAAATAGAGCATACATACACACACACATACACACACATTTACACATGCATACATACACACATACATGTACACACATGCATACATACACACATACATGTACACACATGCATGCTTACATACACACACCTATACACACATGCATGCTTACATACACACACACGTATACACACATGCATGCATACACACACATAAATTTACACACATGCATACATACACACACATGCATACACACATGCATACACACATGCATGCATACACACATACATACACACACATATATACACATGCATACATACACATACACACACATATACACACATACATACACACACGCATATATACACACATATACACACATGCATGCATACATACACACACATATACACACATGCATGCATACACACATATATACACACATGCATACATACACACATATACACACATGCATGTATACATACACACACATGTATACACATGCATACACATATACACACATACACATACATGCATGCATACATACACACACGTACACACACATGCACACACATGCATGCCTACATACACACACATGTGTACACATGCATACATACACACACACACATTTACACATGCATACATACACACACATATATACACACATGCATACATACACACATATAATCCTATTTTTATTTTGAAGTTTTTTTTTACATCAAATATATAAAAATAGGATTAGGGTTTTTACGCTATTCACACATACATACACATACACATAATATATATATATATATATATATATATATATATATATATATATATATATATATATATATATATATATATATATATATATATATATATATATATATATATATATATATATATATATATATATACATGTATATACACATGTATACAGAAATATACATATTTTAGGTATAGATATTTAAGATTAGGGTTTTAGGGTTTAGTATTTCATATTTAAGTCTAAGTCTTTCTGATTAGGGTTTTAGGGTTTTAATACGTAGATAACATATATACACAAACACACATATACATATAATACATACATACATGTAGATACACATGCATACAAAAATATACATATTTTATATTTAAATCTTTAAAATTAGGGTTTTAGGGTTTTAACACCTACATAACATATATGCACACATACACATGCACATATAATACATATATACATGTATATACACATGTATACAAAAATATACGTATTTTAGGTCTAGATATTTAAGATTAGGGTTTTAGGGTTTAGTATTTCAGATTTAAGTCTGTCTTTCTGATTAGGGTTTTAGGGTTTTAATACGTAGATATCATATATACACAAACACACATATACATATAATACATACATACATGTAGATACACATGCATACAAAAATATACATATTTTAGATTTAAATCTTTAAGATTAGGGTTTTAGGGTTTTAACACCTACATAACATATATGCACACATACACATGCACATATAATACATATATACATGCATATACACATGAAATATACGTATTTTAGGTCTAGATATTTAAGATTAGGGTTTTAGGGTTTAGTATTTCAGATTTAAGTCTAAGTCTTTCTGATTAGGGTTTTAGGGTTTTAATACGTAGATAACATATATACACAAACACACATATACATATAATACATACATACATGTAGATACACATGCATACAAAAATATACATAATTTAGATTTAAATCTTTAAGATTAGGGTTTTAGGGTTTTAACACCTACATACCATATATGCACACATACACATGCACATATAATACATATATACATGTATATACACATGTATACAGAAATATACATATTTTAGCTCTAGATATTTAAGATTAGGGTTTTAGGGTTTAGTATTTCAGATTTAAGTCTAAGTCTTTCTGATTAGGGTTTTAGGGTTTTAATACGTAGATAACATATATACACAAACACACATATACATATAATACATACATACATGTAGATACACATGCATACAAAAATATACATATTTTAGATTTAAATCTTTAAGATTAGGGTTTTAGGGTTTTAACACCTACATAACATGTATGCACACATACACATGCACATATAATACATATACACATGTATACAGAAATATACATATGTTAGGTCTAGATATTTAAGATTAGGGTTTAAATTAAATATATATAATTAAATATATAAAATTAAATATATAAAAATAGGATTACGCAAGGAGAAAAAATCTGAATATATAAATAAATATATATATAAAATAAGATAATTATATACATAAATAAATATAAAAAGAACTAGTGTTTTAAATTATTTAATTAAATATTTATAGTTAAATATATAAAATTAAATATATAGAAATAGGATTACATAAGGAAAAAAATCTGAATATATAAATAAATATATATATAAAATAAGATAATTATATACATAAATAAATATAAAAAGAACTAGTGTTTTAAATAATTTAATTAAATATTTATAATTAAATATATAAAATTAAATATATAAAAATAGGATTACGTAAGGAAAAAAAATCTGAATATATAAATAAATATATATAAAAAATAAGATAATTATATACATAAATAAATATAAAAAGAACTAGTGTTTTAAATAATTTAATTAAATATTTATAATTAAATATATAAAATTAAATATATAAAAATAGGATTACGTAAGGAAAAAAAATCTGAATATATAAATAAATATATATATAAAATAAGATAATTATATACATAAATAAATATAAAAAGAACTAGTGTTTTAAATTATTTAATTAAATATACATAATTAAATATAATTAAGTAAGGAAAAAATCTGAATATATAAATAAATAAATATATATATATATATATAAGGTAGGATAATTAAATAGATAGTAAGATATGATAAGAACTCGTATTTTAAATAAATAAATGAAATATATATGATTAAATATATAAAAATAGGTTTAAATTTAATCATTTTAAATAGAGTGAATATATATACAATACACAAACACACATACTTATACACCTATCTATATTCACATATATATACATATACACATATATATACACATGCATACATATATATACATGTTTTAGTTCTAGGTCATTTGGATTAGGGTTTTAGGGTTTTAACACCTACATAACATGTATGCACACATACACATGCACATATAATACATATATACATGTATATACACATGTGTATAGAAATATACATAATTTAGGTCTAGATCTTTAAAATTAGGATTTTAGGATTTAGGCATACATATAACTTAATTAAGAGGAAAAAAATCTGAATAAATAAATAAATATATATATAAAATAGGATCAATCAAGAAAAAATCCGAATATATAGATAAAATAGGATAGCTATATAGATTATGGTTTTAAAACTAGGGTTTTAAGTTTTTTTAGGTATTTAAGTATTTAGGTCTTTAAGAGTTAGATTTTTAGGTTTTATGGATGGTCAGATAGGATTTTATGGATGGTTTTAAGAGTTAGATTAGGGTTTTATGGATGGTCAGATAGTAGTGTCACTGAATTGTTCAGGTAAGTAGAGAACAAATTGGCTTTCATTGTTGTATCACAATAACTTCATTTACTAATATCATTTTAATTGCTTATTGCAGGCTTCTTAAAGATCAATTTTTGCTAGAGGGAAATGACATGCCTCCAACACGTGGAGATGCGAAAAAACTTTTACAGTCCATTGGAATGGATTATACTAAAATGCATGCTTGTCTGAATGATTGCATTCTCTTTCGGAATGAGTATGAGCATCTCCACGTATGTCCAAAGTGTGGAGCAAATAGATTTAGAGAAGACGTTATAGGCGAAGCAATCCCCGCAAAGGTTCTTCGCCACTTTCCTATCATTCCACGAATTAAGAACATGTTTAGATGCAAATCTATAGCTGAGTTAATGTCATGGCATACAAAGAGCAAGTCTACAGATAATGTAATGCGAGTGCCAGCTGACTCTGATGCTTGGAAGTACATAGATAGTAAGTGGCCAGAGTTTGCTAGTGAGCCTCGGTCCATACGTCTAGGCCTAGCTATGGATGGAGTGAATCCATTTGGATTACGCAGTTCTTCATGGAGCACATGGCCTGTATGTTTGGTCAATTATAATATCCCATCATGGTTGGCCACAAAGAAAGGTCATTTATTATTAGCTCTTATTGTACCAGGTAAGTATAAGGTAAAAAACATGGATGTATATCTTGCATCACTTGTGGAAGAACTGCGCATTTTATGGGATGGGATCACTGTGTGTGACATGTCTCAACCTATAAGAAGACGAGACGTGCGAGTGCAAGGCATACTTATGTGGATAATGCATGATTGGCCTGGTTATGGTGAATGTGCAGGTTTATCGATTTCGGGTTACCATGCTTGTCCTTTATGCGGACCATGACTCGAAGCATGCTATTCCAAAGCACTACGTAAAACTGTCTATGAAGGACATCATAGATATTTGCCTAATGGGCATGTTTTACGTGAAGGACAAATTGGTGATGATGAATTTTATGCAAAAAAGTAGAGTGAGTGCAAGAGATGATAATGCTCTAGAAGCCGAGTTAGATTATTGTGGTGTGATTCAAGACATCTTGAAACTATCTTTCAGAAAGTTTGATTACTTTGTTTTTGACGTGAAATGGTTCAAAGTAGTCACCTTTGGAAGAAACACAACAGTGAGACGGGATAAGAGGGGTTTGCTTCAAGTCGACTCCACAAGATTATGGACAGATGAAAGGGATACATTTGTACTTCCCGAACATTGTGAGCAAGTTGTTTTTATACCAGATTCAAAAGACCCAGAGTGGCTATTTGTTTTACAAGTCGCTCCACATAGTAGACAAATTTTTGAAAACATAGATGTAGAAGAAAGTCCATCTCTAGTGGACTCAGAGATTCATTTGATAGTTGAGGAGGAAGAGATCATTGTTCGAGAAGAAGAGGTCATTGAAGAAGAGGTCATTGTTTTAGAAGAAGAGGTCATTGTACGTACTAATTTTTGGTTTTTTTTTTGTTTATTCCCTATATTATTTTTCTTATCGCATGCTAGTTATTTGAGTTCTTCTATTACAGAGCACGATGGGAGAGAGTCCTCCAGTCACTCCACATTCCATGACAGAGGAGCAGTTTTTGGAGTTCATCTCTCAGGTTCCTCCTGCGTATATGGCCGCTGCATCACAGTATTGGATCGCTCGTGGTAGCACTCCTCCCGGCCTCACTCCTGGCGGCCTCACTCCTGGCGGCCTCACTCTTGGAGGCCTCACTCCCGCTGGCCTCACTCCCGTCGGTGTTACTCCCGCCGGTGTCACTCCTGCCGGTGTCACTCCTGCCGGTGTCACTCCTGTGGGTGGTGCTACTCCCGTAGGAGGTATGTCTCCTAGCTTTGTGACTCCACCACGACCATCTTTGCAGCCATCTCCTACTGGGTCTAC
Organism: Ceratopteris richardii; assembly: GCA_020310875.1. Classification (NCBI taxonomy): domain Eukaryota; kingdom Viridiplantae; phylum Streptophyta; class Polypodiopsida; order Polypodiales; family Pteridaceae; genus Ceratopteris; species Ceratopteris richardii. Next base: position 88,505,872 of record CM035434.1, read on the forward strand.
TAGTAGACATGTGCGTTCGACACCTCAGCGCGATACAAGGTCTGGCCCGTCTCGTAGATCGAGGTCACGCTCTGGAGCAGGAGGTTCTAGGAGTGGATCTACAGCTAGGTCTGGAAGTGGAGGAGGCGGTTGTTGTGGAGGCAGTGCGACGGACATTGTGTCGCCCACTTCTACTCCTAGGACGAGTACCTCAGATGTAGGTATGCCACGCAGTACACCATGCAGTACACCACGTACACCTTGGGGTGCTCATGACCATGATGACTCCAAGGTGTATAGTATCCGAGATGGAGCTCCGGTGATGGATGCGGCTGGCAAAGCAATGCGTGCATGCATACGACAGCTTTGCTCCATCCAGTTTGGACACTCCATTATGCTAAAATGGAGTGAACAGGATAAAGATCGGAAGAATTATATCACACAGACGATTTACTAGGAGTTCCGACCAGCCGATGGACAGTCGATTGTCAGTTTAGAGTGGATTCTACACACTGCACGAGAGGTCATGTCGCATCGACGATCCGAGGCTCGTGATGCATTCAAAGAAGGCTTACCAAAGCTTGTATGGTTAGATGCTGAGGAGTGGGACATGATTCGTGACGAGCAGCAGCAGACTCCTGATCGATATCGCCAGTAGCGAAATGCCGCAGCCACACGTCTAGACACGATTGGACCGTCACATTTGGGCAGCGGCAGATATGACACGATGCGTCATGAGTTTGTAAGTACCATTTCATTTATTGAATTTATTTGTGTTAAATTTCTCATATATGTTTCTCTAATCTTTTTATATTTGTTTCAGGAGCTGGCAATGGGTCGTCCTCCAACACGAACGGAGGAGTCTTACGGATATAGTCATGGGTTGACTGCACTATTCCAAGACTTGGAGGGACGCAGTGCGGTAGTTTCATGGGAGCATTTGCGATGAGGTAATTAATTTATAAACTTGGTTTTTACTTGTTTTTTGTAATTTTCATGTGAATTTATCTCACTCCATTAATGTTCTTTGTTGCAGGACTGTTGATATGGAACGTTCTTTGCATGTGTATGGCAGTGGAAGACCAATATTTTGTATTTGATTTCCATATGGCAATACATTGCTTTGCCACATTTTGTAAAAGCGTCATATATGATAGTGGTTTGCCACACTCTTGTACATGCTTCATTATTGAAATATATAACTTCTTTTGTACATGGTTCATTGTTCATTCTGATTATCTCTTGTGTGTACAATAATACTCTGTTTCATGAAATCATATTTCGGTTGTCATTAGAGTACACATCACATGTACTCGGTTTTTTTTTGGCAGAGTGTGTATTGTCTTTTGTTAAGCAACATCATGGTAATGTTGCTGTAGCAAAAGACAAAACACTCTGCCCAAAAAAAATTTTGCTGGTATGGTCGTCGGTATACGCGACAGTACTCCCAGTAGTGTCATCAAAATAACCGTCGGTACACCCAGAAGGCGATGGTATAGGTGATGGTACTTCCAGCAGAAGCCTTGGTATGTACGCCGGTATTACCGACGCATATACCGACGTTTATACCGATGCATATACCGATGCCTATATCGACGCATATACCGACGCATATACCGATGCCTATACCGACTCTTTGGTACCGACGCACAAACCGACCTTTACACCGGCGTCGCGGCAAATAAAGCCGCGTTCATTGCCCTCGATAAAAACCTCGGTATACCATCGATCTGTTGTAGTGTGTCCACTAGTGGTTTTTGCTTCATGCTTGGTAGTTCATGCATATCTTCGCTGAGCAAGAAGCAGCCTACTGTGGCCACTTCTAGTTGTGAGTCTGAGTATAGGGTAGCTTTCAAAATGGCTGTTGAGTGTGTGTGGCTCAGATGCCTTATGGATGATTTGGGTGTAGGTCAATCTTCTGCCACCACCATCTTCACTAACAATCAGAGCGCATTGGCTATTGCGAGGAACCCTGTGTTCCATGCTCGGGCTAAGCACATTGAGGTGCATTATCATTATGTCAGGGAGAGGTTCTCTGCTGGGGAGATCAGCTTGGCATACGTGCCCACGCAGGAGAACATTGCAGATCTTTTCACGAAGGCTCTACCTAGTGAGAAGTTTGAAGCTTTCCGCAAAGCTTTGGGCTTACGTCCTTTTGTGGATTGATTCCACATATCTTGGCACTTCCTTATACATGAGTGCCTTGACTGCATCACTCCTCGGGAGGATTCGTTGATATATTTAGCTAGTGATGCGTGTGAACACACTAGGACCGCGAGGGGGGTGGGAGTTGCTAGGAAGCTAGCTCAAAAGGGAGGAGGGGGTAAGGATTAGCATTGGCCTTGGGGGGCGAGGGGGGAAGGGGTCACATGTGAGAGGAAGGAGGGAGGGTGAGCGAGGGATGGAGGTGGGGGAGAGGGAGCGCAAGCTAGGGTGGGAGATGCATAGACAAAGAGTGGGGGAGGGAGACAAGGGATACAGCAACAAAGCACCAAAAAGGTTCAATCTTTTAATCGTAAAAGATAAAGAACCTTACTTGTGAATAAGTTTTTATCATTTTCAAAGTAAACTCTTGAAAAACTTGTGCGTGTCTCTTCTAATGCACTTCTTTTCCATATTCCTGTTCATTTGAAGCTTCCATGGTGTTCTTGAGGTGTCCGAAGCCCATAGTTACCCAATAACAAGTTTGCATGCTTTTGTGTGGTTGTTGCTCACTCTATTGGATGTGCTTGTGCTGCTTCTTTATCTCTTGAACTTGAACTTGGTTTGGATTTCATACCTTTGTGAAGATACGTTTCCATACACAATATTGAGTATGATACGTGGATCGACAATTTAACTGTAATCAAATCACTTGACACATTGCTTGACGTAGTGTTTGACACAAATCTAGAACAACTTAATCTTTCATTATATTAAAAATTTGAAAGAAAAAATCAAGCAAATAAGAGACTCTCTTTATCGTCCACTTTCAAGAAGCAACATCATGATATGAAAATTTGGAACGCAAAATCCAAAGTCTAAAATGTTTGCCACGCCATGCACCCCCACTTTTATGAGTTTATAATATTTACAATTACACCATGCACCCTCGAGTTTTTTTAAAGAGAAGGTTTGGTCGAAGTTTAATTGCACCTTGGACATTTCTGATCAATGTTGTTACGTTTCCTTTTTTGTGTTACTTTTGTGATCAATGTTTTTTTCTTAAGAGGAAGTTCGGCTAAAATTTAATTTCCCTTTCCTTGAATTGATTGAGAAAACAAATCTACTAATGAACGGCATAATACTCATGGGACCTCTCGTATCCTACAAAGTAAGAGTTAGATTATCCGAACACAAGATTAAGAAGAACTATCCAAAGGCATCTACTCGAAGGCATTACACTGATCTTAGGCTCACATATGTTCTTCCGTAGAAAGGGGTTGAATCCTCACCCCCGCATTAAGAGGTGAAAGGTCCAACCATGCCACCCACATTAATGTGTTACTGTTGTGATCCTTGTTCTTACGTTTGTCGCTTTTGTGTTTGATTGTACAACAATTTTTTTTTTTAAATAAAGGAAGTTAGGCCTAGTCTACTCTCGCGGACTTGTATTAAATAAAAGGAAAATAAAAGTACAAGTGAAGGGGACTAATGCCCACAGGACCCTCCAAGTCCCACAAAGCAGGGGAAGATCTTACAGAGTTTAAATGGCATTACAAAGAAGGTTAATCATCTCATCACCCTCATGCAAGGCCCACTTGGGTTTGAGCTTGTTGTTGATCAGGAGCACTTTATGATGCCTTAAAGGGGGAGATTTCTTATAGTTGGCGATTCTTTTACTAAGGAGGAACAACGATTTCTTGATCGGACACTCTTTAAGAGAGTCGCCAAGGTTGTAAGCACATTTTTTCCGCCAGATCTTCCAGAGGACCTCCCCTCTGATGGCATTCCAGAGAGTCGTCGAGCAGCCGATCGCTTCTCCAAGAAGAGCTTGTTTCCAACTGATGTGCTTCTGAAATCTAATTTTCTTTCCGACAATCTACCAGAGCCTGTTGGAGTTGGGACAAGTAAAGAAGATGTGACCAACATCTTCAATGGACTGGCAACAGTGCTTGCACCAGGGAGACGCCCCACAAATTTTGCTAGCCTTTAGGTTGGTCCAGATTCCCCGATGAAGAATTTGCCATAAGAGGAGAGACTTTTTGTTTTCTATGAGAGAGTGCCAGATAGCCATGAACTTCATATCCCACCGAAGCCGCATTCACGACAGGCACCACTTCTCGTTGTGGGTGACCTGATAATCAATATTTCTGTTGATATTCGGGATTTTTGTTAGGCAATTACCATTGTGCCATCTGAGATCCAACGGGCATGGCGAGTCATGTCCCAATAGAAGACGGACTTTAGAGTGGTCCCAGACAAGACGTCTGCTCTCTAAAATAATCCATTCTTCATAGGTAATGATGATGCTAGGGTCAATATCCTCGAAGTTCAGCCATTGGTTGGTGTCTTGTTTCCAGAGATGTTTCCATTTTCTGAAGCCCTTGTTCTAGAGTCTCTTGGCGCTTTGAATGTTCCAAGATTCCACGTTGCTGATGCCATGGATCGGAAACTAGATAGAGTCATTGTGTTTGATCCCGCCCGCCAACTTCTAGCCTTCACTGATTCTTATAAAGCTTTTGACTTTATTCCAACTCTCCCATAGGGAGCACACCAGATTTGAGCCTTTTGGGAAAACTGGGATCGGAGGAAACAAAAGGGTCAGAATGTCAAGATTCTTCCAATTCGGATATCCCACAAAATCAATGTGTTATTGTTTATGAAGATCAATTTGACCCACAAAGTCTCCTGTTGCACAACAGAAAATTAAAATTCGTGTGATCCACTCTTTAACATGTTTTATGTTGGGCCATAAAAAACTTGAAAAAGACGATCTCCGACACGAAACTTCAACTCTTTCAGATTCTTTATATGCTGGCAACAAAAAGCTCGAAAGGGACGTAGCGTGTGAGTGACATGCGTCGGCGTATTGCAACACGCAGTATTTTGCTTAGCGAACAGGTCCATCACCGTGTCGGCCAAACCGTGTTTACGCTTCTGCGCATACAAAAGGCGATACTCTGAGATCGAAACTTCATCAATCACCAGATAGTGAGACCGTGTGTGTGGGGCTATTCGCAAGAGAGAAGGTAGCTTATTGCGCTCACAGAGTTCGCTTGGAGGGAGTAAGCTTTATCTTTTTGTTGGACATCATTAGCTTCGAAATAAACTCCGATTGATCTCAAGCCTGCGAGTCTAATCACAAAGAGGGAAGCTTATCCACCTAACGAAACCTCCGACTGTAGCAGCCATCTCATATCAATCCGGGAAGAAAAGCGTATTCACCTCTTCTAGTGAACAAGAACGATTGTAATTTCAGATTTGCATTCAGAAAGGTCTCTCTTATTATCGTCTGATCAGAATGGGGCATCAGGACCACCATCACCATCATGGGCATCATGGACACCCAACGCAGCAGCCTGGTGCGTATGGCTACTATCCTCCACCACCGGGTGCCTACCCTGGATATCCTCCTCCTCCGCCACCACCTGCTGGTTATTTGGGAGGGTATGGTCACCCACAGCCTTTTCAACAGCCATATGGCGCCCTTCCACCACCGATACCCTCTCCATATTCTCCAAATCACGCACTTGGGTACTACGATCAGGAGAATCGTCTGAATCATGCGGCTGCAGACCATCATCGACACAAACGAAACGAAGGCATGGCAGAAGTAGGTGCGCTAGCAGCCGGCGCCTTTGCTGCGGTAAGCCCCTCCGAATGTGTTTTTCTTTCATTTTTATTTTCCCCTTTTGCTCCGAATTTCTGCTTCGTTTCCAGATGATAGGGTTTGGAATGAAACAGAAAGTTAAGAATAATAAGCTCCATACGATAGAGTTAACGACACATGTGGAAGATGTAGTTACATGAGACAGACCTTTCTGTAATTACAGTATTTTGCTGGGATACGTCAACAATCAAGTCTGGTTTGATGAAGTACCGTTCTTTTCAGACAATTACTTAAATATTTGTCGTATGGATGGATCATGTGAAGAATGAAATACCAAGCAATTGTTCTGGCCTCGGTTATCAAGAATCAGATTCTGGTTCGGCTGAGCTGCCAGTGCTCTTGGAAGACCATCAGAGTAAGTTGTAAGGATGATAAGATTCTGGATGTATTCCAGGGAGAGTTAGGCACTAGCCATAACTGGAGACTTCCATAACTCCTCCTTGGGGACTCGGGAGGAACGAAGTTCGTGATATGGAGGTGGTGTCTTTGTTTGGAAAAGTTGGTTCAATACACATGCTTCTTCATACGGCTACATAGATATTCGTGAGACCTATATATTTGTAGGAGGGCTATATATTTTTAGTAGGAAAGCTACATAAAACTACATGATCTCCAATGATTGAGGGTGTCACTACTTAGATGTTAATTTAGTTTCATTAGGAACTTTGCCAATTAAATGAGCATACTTCCATTCAGATACTCATGCCAATTAAATTAGATCCTCCCTATTTTTCTTATTTATTTATTTATTTATTTAGTGAGAGAGAGAGAGAGAGTCTGATTCCGTTTTATGTGTAATGGCAGTATGAGCTGCATGAGGTTAAAGTGGACCCGGAACATGCCAATAGGCATAAAATGGAGGCTGGAGCGGCCGGGGCGGTAGCATTGGGTTCAGCAGCCTATGCTTTTCATGAACACCGTGAAAAAAAAAAGGACGAGCATCTAATTGGTCAGTATAGTGGCCATAATCAGAGTCATCATAACCATGATCATCATCATGGAAAGCATTATAAATTCTGGTGACAGAAATATCATAACTCTTCGTTTAAAGTGTTCCTGGATCCCTTTTAATTATCGTTTTGGAATATCTAGCAAGCTATTTCGGGGGTCCCATGGGCACTAGTACCCTTCACTTGTAACCTTTCTTTATTTTAATTAAAGTCCGGGAGAATAGGCTAAGGTCGAACTTCCATTTATAAAGAAAAAAAAAAGCTATTTCGCACTAGACCTATTATTACCTTTCATAGTGAATTATGTATTGGGATTTCCGTCGTGTAAAGAAAATGATTTTCCTAGTAAATACCTCCAACTGGTCTATATTTTTATTTTATATGCGCTGGTTTTGAATGGAACAACCTTGGTTTACTGTGAATACAAGTGAAGGATTATAGACATTTTATAGTTGAATCATGCCTCCAATATATATATGCATTTGAACTGCTAGTGAAGATACTGTGCAACAATGGCTTTCTCTGCATGATCAGCCGAATTGAATTGCATTTTAGTTTATATCAGTGATCCCAATTCCATTCAAGGCATTTTATTTATTTATTTATCTATTTTTGAGAGTACAATGAATTGGAAATACACACCACATCCAACTTCGGAAGGTAGAGGCACCCATCATGAGAGACTCATGGACATGTCCAGCCAAGACTTGAACTCAGGACTTCCTCCCAGAGCTTCAAGGCGTCAGCCACTAGGCTACGCAGGCTCGGACCATTCAAGGCATTTTAGTTTTTATGAGTGATCTCAATTCCATTGAAGCCGGCATGTTGAATGTAAATGTCCAATGATATGTGACTTGTCGTCTGCACCTGGCTGTAGTATGGATTATTGTGATTTCTGCTTACGCAGAAATGCTTACCTTCCCAAGGTTTTTACTTTGCCTACATTGTCATGATAAGGGTGCTAATGATTTAGTTGTTTGTTCTGAAGATGAACTGTTTTTCTCCTGATTCATTTCAGCAGACGTCAGTTGCAGTATTATGTATCTCCCTCTGATGATTCTTGTCTTTTATCCTCTTGAAGAAGATGATCAAGTGACAATACATTCAAGCCAAAGCATGTTTTTTAGTTACTTTCTATTCCCCAAGAAAACATCGTATGTGTTAATCATTCGGCTTTTTGATTCAAAGATGAAATGTTGCGACTTTACTGAATAGTTTCAGAAAACATGGTAAAACAGTAGCTCGCCCATCTTCCTTCATACAACCGGACGATCATGTGACATCGCAATCAAAACCAATGCGTGTCCGTTTTCCAAGAATCATCTCCGCTTGCGTTCTTAGTGTTTGTTTAACTAGTTGAGTATTTACTTGTCGTGAGCTGTGTTATGTGGTGGAGATATGCGAAAGTGCGATAAAGCAATGCAATACCGAAAATGGCAAAAAGGCAGACATCCAGCTTCATGTAACATAGGAAATAACAAGACAAGATTTCCTGATGTTCTCCTTGAGCTGTGAGGACATTCTTTTGGATTCCCTGTGTGCAACAATGAGATATCTATATTTTTTGACAATCAGAGAGTGGAACTTCACAAAAAATAAATAAAAAACATGTAGCTAGATTTATTGCCACTTAGATCATTAGACACAAAAATGTCCTAGGCCGCAGTTTGGGTGGTTGGACCGCTCGCCTCTTGAGGGGGGGGGAGCAACATGTAAGGGACATGTTTAACATGGAATGATGTATCATATGGCTGTGCCACCACTTGTTTTGCCCTGCGGTAGTTTTGACGGGAGTTTAGCCCAGCTTTGTAAACCCCTATTCTTGTGGGATAAGGGGGTCCCATGGGTACTATGCCCTTCCTTGTACGGTTGCAATTTCAAAGTTAAAGCCCAGGAGAGTAGGGCTCGGCCGAACCTCCATTTAAAAAAAAAATGTAGCACATAGCGGAACTTGACAAAAAATAAATAAAAATTACGTAGCAATAACTTGGTACTTCAAGAACTGTCTCGTTTAATATTTGGTTGAATAAATCACAAAGTTGGAATAGCAGATTTCTCATTCTTAAAGCATGCACCGTACTTACATCAACCATTTCTCGTCTTTATACATATATACATCAACCATTGTCTTTATCTCATACATTTGTTATGTCATCTATATTTTTCTTGTATATTATATGCACAATAAGTCTTATCATCTTCATCCCATACTTGGACTTGCAACATTTTAATGTGCAATACAAGTTAGTCTTGGTTTAACCTTCTCATCCTTCCTTTTAAATGGAGTTTTACAAACAAAATTTCCTCACGGTTGACATTATGATTGTACAAGGACTTCATGATTTATTATATTCCAAGGTGCAAGATAATGCTCACCAATATATGGAGTTATGGACAAAGAACTTTATTAGTTGAATGTCAATTTTCCATATTTATGGAGAAAGAAATAATAAAATTTTGATATTGTAATTTTTATATAATATTTCTACTTGTTGCGAGACTTTTGACAAAGATGTTTCAATGTTTGTGGAGACGTGGAAATAGACGAAAATACACAAGACATGCAAAAAGTACACAAGACTCACAGTTAATCCTCCTTGATTGAAGCAAATGCCCATTGACACTTGCATTGCAACTAAAGAGAGGATTACAAGTAGCAGAAGATCCAACAAGAGTTGCAACTCAAAAGGAACACATATCTAGAAAGATAGCAAGCACACTCAAGTACATGGAGATCAACAATACACAAGGATAATACTTGTAGGCATAGGATATGCCAATGCACTTAGCTCCTTGACTTGGTCGTTGGCTCCCTTGTGCCACCTGTACAAAACCTCCTCTGCAAGTGTGGGGGGCACCCAAGCGACTCAACCCTCTTCCACAACCTATATGCACAATCCTTCACCATGTATAGAAGTGCTAGAGTGAACTAGCCTTAGTATGCAGTCGAAGTGCTCCAAGACTACCAATGGAAAGTGTGTAATGTATTGTGCCTCTTGAATGCGCTATTCCACAATGTATTGTTTTGTAATGTGCTCTCCTATTTTCTACCTCCTTGCATTCCTTTTTGCGTATGCATACATATTTCTTACTTTCCCATGTTTTATCTTTTCCAAGATATTTGGCTTGGGATAAGTAGCTGACTTTTGAGACACTCTACTCAACCTCAGCATACACTACTGGCAATCCATTGTGCTTCTTTATTATTGCTTTGTCAAATGATCCGTCATCAATTACATTCACGTGTGTGTATAAAGCTTCTTGTTTTTCCTTTTATGATCATAGGAACAAAGTAATTTTTTTCATTTGGGGGGGGGGGGGGGCTTGCGATATTACATTTGACTAAGACTAAGGTTTTTAAGCATATAATACATGGAAATGAGCTGATTACAAAGGGATTCATATCCATGCAGGTATACCTTGTGCACTACTTGTGCACCATGGTCATTTGTGCACCAGGTATCGAGACATCAAACTCAACATTTGATGATAGAGGATGACACGTACCACTTTTCATTTTTTCGACATGTATAACAGTTATACCGATATATGTCAAGAATAATTTTAGGAGCTTTACAAGATTTACCTACCGAGAGTGATGGCACATTTGTTTTTTGCCAACGTATGCATTCACAGACATTAGGGTTTTCTTTATGTACTGCTCTTTATATGTTGTACTCGTATTGTTGTATTAGGTCATTCTTGTATATTGTCTTTATCTAATATAAGAACTATAAGAAGATTATTCTTCGTTGCCTCAATGAGTGTGAGCTCGTCTCATCATGTGTGAGAGATCTCTCCCTTATCTCATTTTTCTTGAAATAGTATCAAAGCCAGTGTGGTTGTAGAGAGCTCGTGAAGAAGACTGAGAATGAAGAGTACCTACGGAGGCATATAAAACATGCGTTTCACAAATGATTTCAAACCATAACTTCTGTTTTGTTTGGCATCTCCCAAACATTTTAGATCCAAAATTTCAAGCAACTTCGTGTACTGTTTAGCGGATGTGCCTTGTACTCCTAGGTAGATGGCCAGGGTTCAAGTCCCGCCTAGGGCTGGATGCCTCAGAGTTCCCCAAGATGGGTGCCTCTACCTTACGAGGTGTGTCTTTCCAATTCATTGTACTCTAAGAAAAAAAACTTTGTGTATTGTTGATACATAGAAAATATGTTTTTCTAAGATCAAACTATTAAGAAATAGTATGATAGTGTCCAGGGAGAGATACTGCTTCTAGTGCTTTTGCAATATTTTAATTGCTTTAGAAATGAAAAATGTTGACAAAATGAGTCAACTTATGAGTGATAACTTGCACAAGAACATATTTTATGCTTTGAGATTTAGAATGATGAATTCCCTGATGGAAAAAGGCTATTAGAAGTACATCAAAGGAGACAATGAAAATCGTCCGCAGTTGCTAGAGGGAAATTAGATTGCAGACTAGTTAAGAGCATATGGATTCAAGGAGCACGAAAGGTACTATGTTGGATGTTTGTTAGCATACAAGATACCATGATTGGGCACATACAAGATGCCAAAACTCTGAAATAGGCTTGCAATAGTTTTTCACATTGTATGAGACCAATACTAAGGCACGAAAATTACAACCCAAGAATGAACTGCATACACTAGAGAAAAAGAGGATGTTAATAAGTGACACTACAACATATCAGGGGCATACCGACGTTGTCCGTATCGACGGTCATGCCTCGGCGTCGGTATGACTGTTGAAAATGCTTGAAAAATCACGAATGGAATACCAACGGTATGAGCGTCGATATATGCATCGGTAATTTACTGGAAATTACCGATGCTTATACCGATGCTTATACCGACGCTTATATCGAGGCAACGTTTTAACCGGACCCGAGAGCAAAAATTCGACATTTGCTCGCGTTTTGAATCAGAGTTTGGTACTGTCGAGTTTACGCGCTCGAACTACATTCTGAGCATATTTTGTACACACATCTCTCTGTCTCTCTCTCTCTCTACACACACCTCTCTATTTCTCTAGATTTGAAATTTTGGTGAATATCGCACACACTGTAGCACCCTTTCTCTTTCTTTGTGTTTTCCCTTTTCTAACTTCTCTTCTCTTTAGTTTTGCAGGAGCTTCTTGGCGTGAATTCTTTGGAGTTTGACGGAGGACAACATTAAGTGGACTTTGACGACAACCCTCCAAACAATTACATCGAGGTAAGTGATTGTTTTGTTTTTGATTGATATAGAATGAGATAGAGAGAGAGATGAAAGAAAGAGAGATATATAGAGAAACATAAAGAGAGAGAGAGAGAGAGTGAAAGAGAGAGAGATGAAAGAGAGAGATAGAGAGAGAGATATGAAATAGAAAGAGAATGAGATAGAGAGAGAGATGCATACATACATATCAGACATATGCATACACATACTCACGTACATATTACATACACACATGCATATTACATACACACTCACATACATATTACATACACACATGCATATACGTACACATACAGATTACATACTCACATGCATATGCATACACACATATACATACATGCATGCATATTACATACACACATGAATATTACATACATACACATATGCATACTCATACTCACATAGATACATGTACACACACATATACATACATACATACATGTACACACACACATGTATATGTACACACACACATATGCATACATACATACACACATATTTGCATGTACACACACACATACATACATACACACACACATATACATACACACTCACATATGTATACACACACATGTGCATACACACATGCATATGCATACATACATACACATATGCATGTACACACACACATACAAACATAACCGCATACATACATACATACATACATACATACACACATATGCATGTACACACACACATGCAAATTACATACACATGCACATATATATATGCATTCACATATTTATACACACACATGCATACATGCACATACACATATACACACACCACATATACATACACACATACACACATATACATGTTTTAGGGTTAGGGTTTTAGGATTATGGTTTTTGACTTTTACACATATACACACATAATACATACACACATGCACACATTTACACATGCATACACACATCTCTTTCTCTCTCTCTCTCTCTCTCTCTCTCTCTCTCTCTCCCTACACACACATCTCTCTCACATCTTGGTAAGTGATTGTGTACTCTTTCATTGTCTCTCTTTCTCTATGTCTTCTCTTTTTTAATTTCTCTTTTCTTTTGTTTTGCAGGAGCTTTTTGGCATCGATTCTTTGGAATTTAACAAGAGACGACGTCGATTGGGCTTTGACAAGAGCGATCAAAAGACTTACATCGATGTAAGTGATTGTTTTGTTCTTTTTTATAAATAGAGAGAGAGAGAGGGAGAGAGAGATAAAGAGAGAGATATAGATAGATAGAAAGAGAGAGACATAGAGATACATACACACACATGCATACATATTACAAATACGTATGCATATGCATATGCATACATACACACACACACATATATATGTTTTAGGGTTAGGGTTTTAGGATTAGGGTTTTTGACATTTACACATATATGCACATAATACATACACACATGCACACATATACACATGCATACATACATACACATACACACACATCATATATACATACACACATATGCATGTTTTAGGGTTAGGGTTTTAGGATTAGAGTTTTTGGCTTTTACATATATACACACATATACACATATAAACACATAACACACACACACACACACACACACATATATATATATATATATATATATATATATATATATATATATATATATATATATATATATATATATATATATATATATATATATATATATATATACACACACACACGCACACACATATATATGCACATGCACGTGTATACACACACATGCATACATGCACATACACATACACACACACCATATATACATACACACATACACACATATACATGTTTTAGGGTTAGGGTTTTAGGATTATGGTTTTTGACTTTTTACACATATACACACATAATACATACACACATGCACACATATACACATGCATACACACATCTCTTTCTCTCTCTCCCCCCCTACACACACATCTCTTTCTCTCTCTCTCTCTCCCTCTCTCTCTCTCTCTCCCTACACACACATCTCTCTCTCTCACACATCTAGGTAAGTGATGTGTGTACTCTTTCACTATCTCTCTTTCTCTATGTCTTCTCTTTTTTAATTTCTCTTTTCTTTTGTTTTGCAGGAGCTTTTTGGCATCGATTCTTTGGAATTTGACAAGAGACGACATTGATTGGGCTTTGACGAGAGTGATCATAAGAATTACATTGATGTAAGTGATTGTTTTGCTCTTTTTTATAAATAGAGAGAGAGAGAGAGATGAAAGAGAGAGAGAATGAGAGAGAGAAAGAGGGAGCGAGAGATGAAAGAGAGAGAGAAGAATAAAGAGAGAGATATAGATAGATAGAAAGAGAGAGACATATAGAGATACATACACACACATGCATACATATTACATACACATATGCATAGATAGATAGAAAGAGAGACATATAGAGATACATACATACACATGCATACATATTACATACACATATGCATATGCATATGCATACATATACACACACACATATACATGTTTTAGGGTTAGGGTTTTAGGATTAGGGTTTTTGATGTTTACACATATACACACATACACACACATACATACGTACATACACACACATCATATATACATACACACATATGCATGTTTTAGGGTTAGGATTTTAGGATTAGGGTTTTTGGCTTTTACATATATACACACATGCATACACACATATACACATATAAACACATAATACATATACACATACACACACACATACACACACACACATAGATACACACATACACACACACACACACATACATATATATATATATATATATATATATATATATATATATATATATATATATATATATATATATATATATATATATATATATATATATATATATATATATATATATATATATATATATATATATATATATATATATATATATATATATATGTGTATGTGTGTGTGTGTGTGTGTGTGTGTGTGTGTGTGTACACACACACACATGCCTACACACATATACACATATACACATATAAACGCATAATACAAATACACATACACATATATATATATACATGCATACACAAAACAATACACATACATACACATACATACACACACACATAGGTATATACACACATGCATACGCACATACATACATGTGACATATACATACACACATATGCATGTTTTAGGGTTAGGGTTTTAAGATTAGGGTTTTTGGCTTTTACATATATACACACATGCATACACATATACATTTAGGTCTAGGTCTTCAAGATTAGGGTTTTAGGGTTTTTACATAGATACACATATGCATACACACACATACACATATATATATATTCACATACACATATATATACAAAAAAATACACACTTACACATGTTTTAGGTCTAGGTCATTAGGATTAGGGTTTTAGGGTTTTAAAATGCATAGAAATATTTACACATATACAAATATACACACATAATACATATACACATACACATGTATGTTCATAGGCATACATACATAGACATGTGTTCTGCTTATTGTTTATAAATGTCATTTCAAAGTGTCTCATTTCTTTGTACATGGTTCATGATTGATTTCTCTCATGTCTTTTGTATTTGACAATATGTTTTGCTTTATCAAATCATGTTTTTGTTGTCTGTCATACATGTCACATGTACTCGGGTTTTTCTTGGGTAGGGTGTATTGTCTTTTGCTACACAACAACATGGGAATGTTGTTGTAGCAAGAGGCAACATACTCTGCCCAAAAAAAAATTGCAGATATGGTCGTCGGTATAGGCGACGGTATAAGCATCGGTATCCCCAGGCACATACCGATGCTTATACCGACATTTTGCCCAGGGGCATACCATGGCTTATACCGTCGCTTATAGCGACACGTATACCGACGTGTATACCGATGCTTATACTTACGCTAATATATTGTATTGGTTGTAGTACAGTTCATCTTTTGCCTGCAACTATGTATATGAGTTGTTGGATCATCATATCCTCTAAAGTATCTTGGACATTTCTTTCCATAAGAATTGAAAAATTCTTCATTAAATCCTTAACCTCAATCTCCAAAGAATTTAGCTTGCCTTTCTCTTCTAAAAGGCAATCCTTATTAGTATCACGATGCAGAGATCTAGTTCATTGATCAACTTCAAGATGCACCTCATTTTGGACTAGCTTCAAGGGTTGTGTTCCATATTTGTTAACACGAGTCATGTGTCCTCAAAACTCTTAAGTGTCCTACTTTTACACCAACTTTCTTATTTTTTCTTAATCACATACTTGAAGCTTTGATGGGATACTAACTTGGTTTTGATAGCCCACACTCTTGATATATTTAAGTAGTGATGTGTGCAAACACTCTAGGACCACCGAGGCACTTTTTTCCCTCTAGCTTGTATATACACCCATAGCCCTAATGGGTTACTTAATCTTTGTACATTGTAGTGGTAATACATTCAATATTATGTGTTGTGCTCCAAGCTTCTTCTTCTTCCTTGTGTTGTTCGCGTATTTCCACAGACGTCTAACTCCAACAATTGGTATTAGAGAAGGCCGTCGTGTCATCTAGGCCATCGTTGACACTCCTCCGGTCACAATCTCAGAATTGCACGAAATTTGGTACTCAGAGTGATTAGGAGATCAAAACAGCTTTGTTTTGTGGTGCCAAAATCGCGATTTGAGCTCGTTTCAGCCTCCGAACGCACTATTGCAATGCTTGTGCAAGCTATTTCATCTTTTTGTACCAAAGATATATACAGGTTTTGACTCGCCAGTATATGCGTCTCGAAGTCTGCTAGAGTTCTAGCAAAACTCCTTAGGGTAATTCTGTTCAACTTTCTCAGATACAGTCATTTTTCTGCATCACGGTATTTTATTCAGTGGCCATGGCCGAAAGCAATGATGTATTTTGTATGTTGGCTATTGAGGATAAGTTGGATGGTACCAACTACCCATTGTGGGCTTATATGATGCGACCTGTATTGGTTGCAAAAGGACTATGGAACATTGTGCAGGGTGTTGAAAAACATCCTATTACGCTTGCAAATATAGGTATTGAAGCTGATGTAGATGGCGCTAAAGATGCCGATATTCTTTAGATTCATGTTCGTGTTGCGGTTTCTGCTGCACCTATTGTAGAGCAAATTCGTTGGGATGGTAAAGATGCTCAGGCACATGCGTTGATAGCCTTGTCTGTCAAACGTGCCATTATTCCTCACATTCGCTCTTGTAGAACAACTAAGGATGCTTGGGATACACTTACCACATTGTACCAAGCTAGGAATGAGGCACGTGTTGCTTACCTCCGAAAACAGTTGGAGAGTGAGCATATGAATGAAGGTGATTCTATGGATAGTTTTTTGACAAAGATCAAGGATTTGAAGGAACACTTGATTTTTGTTGATGAAGTAAACCAGATAGCTCACTTGTGCAGACCGTTTTGAATGGTTTCACTGACTCATATCAGATTTTTGCTTCTACTCTTCATTTGATGACGAAAGGCAATCCAAATGCCCTATCATTTGAAAGGTTAGTTTCTGTTTTGTTGCAAGAAGATCAACCTAGGCAGAACAGGTCCATTATGTGTGTTGTAGATCAAACTTTCCTCGCTAGTCAGAAGGGCAAAGGAGAATGGAGCTCTTCTACTAGTACGGAGAAATCTGCAAATGCTGCACATTTGAAGAAGGAAGACAAAGATGAGAAGAAATCAGAATAGTAGAAATTGTTTTTTAAATAATGTAAAGAAAATGATCATGTCATTAAGAGCTTCCCAAAATTTACTGCTAAAGAGGCAAAGAAGAAAGAGGCCGAAACGGTTGTTGCAGAGGTCTCTACACCAAAAATGGAGTCTGCTAATCTTATGGAGAATGAAGAATGGGCATTTACTACTGTTTGCAATTTTGACCCATCTTGTCATGAGCAATGTATGTCTGCAGTAGACTCAGATGTTTGGTATTTTGATAGTGGGGCATTTTCACTTCACTTGAGCCTGCCCCCATAGGGAATACTATCAGATGTGCTAACAACTCCTCTTATCCTATCATGGGAGTGGTAAAATCATTTTGACTACTGTTGATGATAGTTCTTTCACCTTGTCAGATGCTTTATTTGTGCCAGGGATCAAGAAAAATTTGTTATCAGTTTCAGTATTAGCCAAGATTGGCTTGGTTGTGAAATTTGTTGATGATAGATGTACAATTCATGATCTGTCAAATGGCAACATAATTATTACTTCTGGCATTTTATGTCGTGGGCTATATAAGCTCATAGACTATGAAAGATCTGTGAATGATTCCGCATGTGCAGTACATGATTCTTAGGCTATGTCAGATGCAAAGCTTTGGTCATCTGAATTTTGCTAGTTTGCTATGTCTACAGAAATCTGAAATGGTGTCCTCTTTGCCTAAACTTGAGACACCCAGAAAACATGTCTGCGGAGGTTGTATTTTGGGCAAAGTGCAGTGTTCCTCCTTTCCAAAAGATGGTTCAGTTCGGGCTATTCAGAAATTGAAGCTTGTACATAGTGATGTTTGTGGTCCTATGCAAACACCTTTGTTTGGAAACTATCTTTACTTTGTGACTTTCATTGATGATTTTTCGAGGCATGCATGGGTATATCCACTCAAAGTAAAGTTCGAAGTGTTTATGTGCTTCAAACAGTTTTTGGCTTTGGCTGAAAATTTGTCAACATGTAAAATGGGCACCCTCCGTTTTGATCGAGGGGGGGAATATATGTCTTCTAACTTTAATGCATTTCTAGCTTAACGTGGGAATCAATGTACAGTGCCATATAGACCTCAACAGAATGGAGTTGTTGAACAGAAGAACAGGTCACTCATGGAAATGGTGAGGTGCATGGTCAAGAGTTAGGCTTTACCACATAGTTTCTGGCTTGAGGCTGTCATGTGGGCAACATATGTACTTAACAGGTGTCCCACTAAAGCACTACATTCTATCACTCCATATGAGGCTTGGGATGGTTGCAAGCCATCTGTTACTCATCTCCATGTTTTTGGTTGTCCGGCATATGCATTAATTTCTTAACAACATCACAGAAAATTGGATGATAAAGTAGTAAAATGTATTTTTTTTTGGGTATAGTTTTGAAAGCAAAGGCTATCATCTGTATTATCCACAGACTAAATGCATTTTGGTTAGCCGTGATGTTTTTTTTGTGGAAGATTCTATTTTTACTTTCATGTCTGAAGGAGATATATGTTAGCTCCAAAGACATGTATGATAATTTGCTACCTCTTTTTACAGGTGGACAATATAGTGCTGGTCCTAATGAGGCAACTTCTCAGTCATTGCAGGTTTCATGTGATGATGCAGGTCATTCCGTTTTTTATGCAGATTTGCATGATGCACTTGTTGATGAGAGAGCTAATATTGAGGAGGCAAAAACTATGCCAAAATGGTTAGTGCATACTTTGCATGACAGCAAATTAGATGCACCTCTATCATACCGTACTCGTTCATGCTCTCATAGTGCCTCTTTTGCATCATATTGCTATGCTATGGCTGCATCTAGTCTCTCTGATGAGACTGAATTTGTTTTGTTTGATAAAGCACAAAATTCTGACCATTGGATTTTTGCAATGCAATCTGAATATGATGCTATCATGCAAAATGGTACCTAGTCTTTATGTGACTTGCCTCCTAGCAAGAAGGCCATTGGCACTAAGTTGGTATAAAAGCTGAAGCATAAGCTTGATGGAATAGTTGACACGTATAAGGCTAGGCTTGTTGCAAAGGGTTATGCGCAGGAAAGAGGCATTGATTTTGATGAAACCTTTGCAGCTACTTGTCGAATGACTACTGTTCGTAGCATCTGTGCACTTGTAGCTCATCATGGTTGGAATGTACATTAGTTGGACATTAAAAAAACATTTATGAATGGTGACTTGCATGAAGAAGTGTATGTTTTTCAACCCCATGGCTTTGTGCAGAAAGGGCATGAAAACCAGGTGTGTAGGTTAAAGAAGGAATTATATGGTTTAACACAAGCACCACATACTAAGTATGAAAAGATACATACCTATCTGATTGCACATGGTTTTGAGAACAGTCGAACTGAAATAGGTTGTTGAATGCTTGATTTACTTATGCATTACTTGACTAGATATTCAGTTTGTTGCCTCACAAATGAGCAGGTTTATGAATTGCCCAGGTGTCAAGCATTGGTAGGCGGTTAAGCACATCTTTTGTTACTTGAGTGGAACCCAGCTACTTGGGTTGTTTTATCCCAAGGGGGGATCACTACCACCAAATTTGCATGCTTTTTCTAACGTTGATTGGGCTAGTTGTTATGGCACTCGTGTGTCCACTAGTGGTTTTTGCTTCATGCTTGGTAGCTCATGCATATCTTGGCTAAGCAAGAAGCAGCCTATTATGGCCACTTCCAGCTGTGAGGCTGAGTATAGGGCACCTTTCACAGCAAATATTGAGTGTGTGTGGCTAAGATGCCTTATGGCTGATTTGGGTCTTGGTCACTCTTCTGCCACCACCATCTTCACTGACAGTCATAGCGCATTGGCAGTTGGGAGGAATCCTATGTTCCATGCTCGCACTAAGCACATTGAGGTGCATTATCATTATGTCAAGGAGAGGTTCTCTAATGGGGAGACCAGCTTGGCATATGTGCCCACATAGGAGAACATTGCAGACCTTTTCATGAAGGCTCTACCTAGGGAGAAGTTTGAAGCTTTCCTCAAAGCTTTGGGCTTACTTCCTTTTGTGGATTTATTCCACATAGCTTGGCATTTCCGAGTGTCAGCTCCTTGTTCACTGCATCACTCCCAAGAGGATTTGTTGATATATTTAGGTAGTGATGTGTGTGAACGCCCTAGGATCACCAAGGCACTTTTTTCCCTCTTTAGGAGGTTTTTTCCCCCGACTTGTATATATGCCCATAGCCCTAACAGGTTCCTTATCTTTGTACATTCTAGTGGTAATACATTTAGTATTGTGTGTTGTGCTCCAAGCTTCTTCTTCTTCCTTGTGATGTTCATGTATTTCCACAGAGGTCTAGCTCCAACACACACCACATAGTTTTTGAGGAAAAAAATTGATCTAGATTTTTGCAAATTCAAATGGGATATCTAATTAAAAAGAATATAATGTTTTTTTAAACAATTAGTGTAATTTACTAAAACAAACCATCTCATTTTTTTGGAATAGGTTATGTTTTAGAGAATGGAAAGATATTGATGGATTGGGGGAGCGTTGTGCAAGTCGTTGGGGATCTCTTGAAGACTTGATTAACTCAAAAACATGGACTCAAAGTTTTTCTTATCTAGCTCATTGTTGTTTACCTCAACTTTTGAAGAATGGCTCACTCTCAATTTTGTGCAAGCTACATTCAAGAGAAGTGGCAAGATGTTGGTGGGAAACCTTCATGTAAATTGAATGCAAACTTTTATTTGAAGTTAGAAGGCATCCAATTTGAGCTAGGAGCCATTGTGTTTGGTGTTGATTTTCACATTGGATGGGAAAAACATATTTTTCATATTCATGAAAAGAACACACTTTTAGAGGTAGAATATAAAAGTATGATCCAAAAAAATAACTATTTAAATTATCTTCTGAGGACGTAACTTGCTAATACATGCTTCCATGACATGCATTTGTTCCCAACCTTGTCAAAAAAATGTGTTAGGCAACGGTGATTGTGAGAGGAATGAAGATATTGGCATACATATTTCACATGCATTTTCAGAGGGAAAACAATATCCCTGATGGAAATGATGAAAACTTTTTTTGCTGATGAGTATCACTTTTATGATGTGGAAGATTCTATCAAAGACTCTTTTAGAGTATGGATGGATGGGTACATGGATGTTTATGCATATAAAAAGTATCAGAATTGTTGTCGATAAATATACCATAGAAACTATAGTTTGCTTTGATTTTATAAGTTGTAACCAAGTTATGTTTCTTTGTAGGAACTATTTTGTGCTATTGGAAATCAAGCTAAAAAATAATATTTTGCCTTATTTGATTTGACATGCATATTATATGTACATATGGTGGGTGGTGTCCACACATATGTAGAATTTGCTTGGTGTACAAGAATGTAAAAGCTTGGTTGATTTTCACATATTGTTTTTCCTCTTATGTGTATACCTTGGTTAGGGTCTTTTGATCTTGGTTGCTATGAAGAAATAGGCGCCTCTCTATAAATGGATATGCTTTGTCTTTTGTTCATAAACTCATTATGATTGTATAAGTAGACTATGGTTGATGCCTACACAAGTGAAAGCTTTCGTTCATGTTCAAAGACGTGCAAATTTTCTTAGATTTTCATAAATTATTCATCTTTTTATGTGTAAACCTTGGTTCGTTCCTATTGTTTGGTTCATAGCATGTACATGTATACCTTTCAATGTGTCCATAAATTGGTTTGAATCATGTGTATACCTTAGTTGTTGTTTTTTTTACATAATGTCGTACCAATTGATTTTTATATGTGTATACCTTACCTTGTTCAATTGGTAGTGCATATTTTTACACCTTCGTGGATATCCATAAATTACTTTGAATCATGTGTAGAACTTCATTGCTATTTTTGGCATACAAAGTTATAATAATTGATTTTATTCGAGTTGAAAGTGCAATTTTTGAGTCAATTTGACATTCATACTATGTGGGTTATGTTGAAAGGAATGTCTAAATTCTTTAAATTTCATATAGTGGATTCTTTCTTTCAGTAAAAATCCAAATTCCCCTAGGAAGTTTCATCCTGTTCAATACCATGTATCATAGAGGGTTATTAAAATAAACTATGATTCAGTCTATGTTTTAATTTTTCCTTGAACTTTATGTTATATTTAATATATATGTTAAATTATTTTCTTGAATTCTCTTTGTAGGTGTGTGATTTTTGGAAATTTTTTAGAAAAGGACTTAAGTGTCATGCTTTGTTAACAAATGAGTATTAACGAATTATAGGCTCTATTACATATGTATTCCTTGAGTAGCTTTGATTTCAACATTTTCCCTATACATGGGAAGTTTTTACTCTAGTGCTAGCTAGATGTTTTTTCCTTATATTACCACATACATGATACACTCATATGTGGTGGTACTTTGTACTTAGGGATATTATTCAGCTCTTACTTCAGTTCTGTTCATCATCAATAGAGAGAGCTATTCCAACCATCCCATCTTCTTCATGCATCTTGCTATGTTTGTGCTCCTTACGTGTGCTTCTTGTGTGTCTCTCACACTCCTACACACACCCAAGAATAGTACTAGAGTAGGTTCAACTCCTTCTCAAGTTTGAATTTTTTGTGTCATGTTGTCCACAAAATTTCAATAGTGAAAATCAACTTTGAAGCATAGAATGTTGATTTTCAAAAGGCAAGAAGCATTTCCAACAGTTACACAAGTTTTACCTCCATTTCAAAGCCATTCCTACAGTCAAAATTTCCATAAAAGTGATAGATTGTGACCTAACTTTTTAGTGTTCATTGAAGTAAAGATCTTGTCACATTCTTGTTCTTTAGTGAAATGGTGGGAAGCAATGACTTGTTTATCATGATTGAAGATGAATATAATATTGGTGAGACCAACTATGCAATGTGTTCTTACATGATGAAACATGTTCTTGTTGCAAAACAACTATGGAACATAGTGGTAGATGGATATCGAAGACCCCCAAGTTCTTCTCCTTCACAGTCTACTATCACAGATGGAGATTCTTCTTCAAGTACAATGGTTACTTCCTCTCCAACTAAGCAAGAGAAAATTAGATGGGATGGCAAAGATGCTCAAGCTCATGCACTAATTGAACTTTCTATGAAGCTTCATATAGTTCCACACATTCAGTCATGCTTTACATCAAGATCTGCATGGGATACTCTTGCTTCTTTGTATGTCGTGCATAATGAAGCATGTGTTCTATACTTGAGGAAGAAACTTCAGGATGTATGTATGGCTGAAAACAAGTTTTTGGATGTGTATGTGACACATATGAAGGAATTGAAAGAGTGATTGGAAAACACAAATGAGATTATTGCAGATGCATCACTTATCTCTGCTCCATAATCTTTTCAAGGCTTTTCCACTACAATCCATTTGGTTGCAAAAGTGAATCCCAATATGTATGCATTTGATGACATTGTGTATCTTCTTTTGCAAGAAGAGCAATCTAGAGTAAATACGAGTGGTTTGATTGAGGGAATGCAAGCAATTGCTATCTCACAACAAGGGAAAAGCAAGTATGGTTCAAATTTGGCTTCATCAAAATCAAAGACTCAACATTCCTCTTCCACTCATTCTTCAAATGATGCTGGTTTGCATAGGAAGAAGAGATGCAAATATTTTTGGAAGCTTGGTCACACGATCGATGAGTGTAGAAAGGTTTCTAAGCATAATGAAAAGAAGAAGGAATCTGACATGTCTATTGCTGAAAATTCTTCAAATGCAAAGAATGATGAAGCCAACATGGCTCAAGATTTTTGGGCATTTGTTGTTACATGTCATTATGATGCATCATCGCATTCCAAATGTATGGTTGTGAGTGAGGGTGATTTAGAATGGTTCTTTGATAGTGGTGCTTCAAAGCACATAACTTCATGCAAAAGGTTTTCTGCATCTTTGGAAGATGCACCCAAAGGAGGACATGTGGTGTGTGCAAACAATGCCTCTTATCCTATCATTGTAGTAGGAAAAAATGAGCTTACGACTACAAATGGAGTGTGATCCTCTTGAAAATGCATTGTATGTACCCGATATCAAGAAGAACTTAATTTCGGTTCCTTTCATTACCATGTACATTTTGTTGATGATAAGTGTATGGTTATTTTTGCAATGGTGCTATTATCATGATGTTTGGCACATTATTCAATGGTTTATATCGATTGGGTACATACAAAAGGGTTGCCTCAAATGTCTTCATTGGTCATACTTCCTCCATGGCTGAGATGGAGCTTTGGCATGCTCATTTTGGTCGCTTGAACTTCAATAATTTACTTTACTTGCAAAAGAAGGACATGGTTATTCGTTATGCCAACACTTGAGTCCATTGAAAATCATGCATGTGAAGGTTGCATTCTTGGAAGAATGCATCTTGCTTCTTTTCCCAAAGATATTCATACACACACGACAAGGAAATTGCAGCATGCTCATAGTGATCTATGTGGTCCCGTCAAGACTCCATCTTTTGGGAAACATATATATTTTGTTACCTTCATTGATGATACTACTCACCATACATGGGTGTATCCTATGAAAGCAAAGAATGAGGTATTTTCTTGCTTCAAAGGATTTTTAGCTATGGCTGAAAAGTTTTTTGAAACAAGCTTTTGACTCTATGCATAGATCATGGCACTGAATACATGTCACATTAGTTTAATTGTTTTCTTCATGAAAGACAAATTTCACACCAATGTAGAGTGCCATATACACCTCAAAAAAATGTTTTTCTAGAGCATAAAAATAGAACACTCCTTGAAATGGCATGATGTATGGCTAAAGGAAAGCTCCTTCCTAACAATTTTTGGATGGAAGCCGTCATGTGTGAAAACTATGTGTTGGATTGTTGCCTTACAAAAGCATTGAGTAACCACTCCTTATGAGGCTTGGAATGGACATAAACCTATTGCTAGTCATATGTGTGTGTTTGGTTGTCTGGCATATGCTCTTGTGCTATCATAATAACATCACAAACTTCATGAAAAGGCAAAGAATTGTATATTTTTTGGTTATAGTGCTAAAAGTAAGGGATATTGTTTGTACCATCCATTGACCAACATACTTATTGTGAGTTGAGATGTGGTATTTGCTGAAAATTCAATCTTCCCTCTACTTGAATGCAAAAAAAACCAACAGTTAGCTCACAAATTTGCTTGATACACCCATGCTTTTGTTCCGAAACGATGCATTTGACTATGGCCGTGTAGAGCTACCAAGTGAGGTTCAAAGGGTGAAAAAATTCCAAAAGAATAGAGTTGAAAATGCAAAGAATTTTAAGCCAAACATTAATGAAGTTTTTAGCCAAACATCGTTGGAACTTTTGGAAATTTCTAGCCACATATATTTTCTTCAAAATATGGTTGTAAATGAGTATGCAATTAATCCCACACATGATATACATGTTGATGATGTCTTACATAATGAAAATGTTTCTATCAAGAGTGCACAAATTATGCCAAAGTGGCTGAAACAAACTTTGCAAGACAACAAATTGAGTGCACCATTACTTGGTAGAACAAGATTAAGTTTTCATCATGCGTCAAGCAATTTTGTGGATTATTCTCTTGTTGTCATAGCATGTAATGAAGAGCCAACTATTTTTGGAGATGCATGTGATGATCCACATTGGATTAGTGCTATGCAATCAAAAATGGATTCCACACATAACAATGGTACTTGGGAGTTATGTGAATTAACAAAAGGGGAAAAGGCCATTGGTACAAAGTGGGTTTACAAGATTGAGAGAAAGTAAGATGGTATCATTGTCTACTACAAAGATAGATTGGTTGCCAAAGGATATGTGCAACAATATGGCATTGACTATGAGGAAAATTTTGCACCTCCTTCATGCATCACTACCATTCATGTCGTGGTTGCATTGGCTTCCCAACGATGTTGGAAAGTGCATCAATTGGACATAAAAATAGCTTTTTGATTTTCAAGAAGAGGTTTATTTGAAGCAAGCTCCTAGATTTGTCGTGAAAGGGCAAGATCATATGGATTTTTGCTTGCATAAAGCCTTGTATGTAATCAAGCAAGCTCCATGTGCATGGTATTGCAAAATCCATAAGCACTTGATTACTCTTGGCTTCACATGTGGTCCAATTGAAAGCACACTCTATGTATGAAAAGATGGGGTTGAGTTTATAGTGCTTGTTCTTTATGTTGATGACATACTCTTGACTACATCATGTGATGCAAAACTTGACATCCTTATGGTCGATTTACAATATAATTTTTATATCACTTATATTGGTCTTTTGAGCTACTATCTTGGCATCCAATTTGTATCCATTGAAGGGGGAATTGTTATGCACCAAGCAAAGTATGCTAAAAAACTACTTCAATGTTTTGAAGGAGATAGGATTTTTGTTCTCAGTTGAGGATTCCAGTGATGCATTTGACACTTCTCTTTATCAAAAAGCTATGGGAGGTCTTATATATGCTTTCAACACAAGGTCAAATATGTAGTATGCATTTTCCCAATTGAGTCGCCTCATGCATAGCCCTGGCACTAAGCATTGGCAAGTGGTGAAACATGTGTCTAGATATCTCAAAGCCTCTTTGAGTTTAGGTCTCTTTTGTTGTAGATATATTAAGCCATGCTTGCATGCTTTTACAGACAATGATTGGGCTTGTTGTTATGATGCTCATGTGTCCACTAGTGGTAATTTCTTTTTCTTTGGAGAATTATGCATATCTTGGTTGAGTAAGAAGCAACCTACAATGGCAACATCAAGTTGTGAAGCTAAGTACACGGAATTTTCATAGCTATAGTGGAGTGTATATGGTTGAGATGCCTAAATATGGATCTTTGCATGGAGATTGATGTTGTTATGCATATTCTCACTGACAATCAAAGCACATTGGCTATTGCATGAAATCCAATGTTTCATGCATGTACCAAACATATTGAGGTGCATTATCACTATGTGATAGAGCGCCTTCATGGAGAAGAAATTGATTTGGTATATGTAACTACACGAGATAATGTGGAAAACATATTTGCCAAATATCTTCCATGGGAAAGGTTTGAAGCTTTTCGCAAAGCTTTAGGCTTATTGCATAGTGGGAGCTAATATGCCACTCCCTTTATGTGTTCACATTATCTCCAGCAAGGTTTGTTACACTTATGCGTTCCTCGAGTAGCTTTGATGTGAACCTTTTCCCTGTACGTAGGAACTTTTTACTCTAGTGCTAGCTAGAGGTTTTCTCCCCATGTTAGCACATACATGATACACTCATATGTGGTGGTACTTTGTACTTAGGGATACTATTCAACTCTTACTTAAGTTGTTTTCATCATCAATAGAGAGAGCTATTCCAACCATCCATCTTCTCTGTGCATTTTTCTTTATTTGTGCTCATCGTGTGTGCTTCTTTTATGTCTCTCTCACCCAACAGGCTCACCTACGTGGAAACCTTGGGCTATTCACTCATCTTCTTCTTGGGTGTTTACATCCAATTGCAAATAACAGATTCCTTTCCTCTACCCAAGCATAGAAATTTGTCTTCAGAGCCACTCAAATATCTCAAAATCATCTTGACCACTTTAGAATGCTTCTTTCTCGGACTAGACATATATCTACTCACAACTCCCACTGCAAATGCAATGTCTACTCTCGTAGCTACCATAGCATACATGAGACTACCAACAGTAGATTGATAAGGAATTTTGTTCATCATTTCCTTTTCCTCATCTAATTTGGGGCAATCATCCTTGCTCAATTTCACACATGTAGGTAAAGGTGTACTCAATGCCTTACCACCTTACATATTGAACATGTGAAGTATTTTGGATATGTACTCATTTTGAGACAAGTAAATGCATCTTTTACTCCTATCACAAGTAATGTGCATGCCAAGAATATGTTTGGCATCCCCCAAGTCCTTCATATCAAATGTCTCACTCAACTTCTTTTTGAGAAATGACAAGTCATCAAAGGACTTCCTAGCAATCAACATATCATTGAAATAAAGTATAAAGCATATCAAGCTTCCATCTGAGCATCTCTTTGTGTAGATATAATGATCCTCATTGCTTTGATAATAGCCTTGAGAGTTCATAAAAACATAAAAATTTTTGTACCATTGTCTAGGGGACTAGTTAAGTCCATATATGCTCTTCTTTAGCTTATGAACTAGACTTTCTTTGCATGGAACTACATAGCCCTCTATTTGTTCAATATAGATCTCATCTGTAAGATCTTCATGCAAGAAAGTAGTTTTCATATTTATTTGGACTAGCTAAAGTCTTCCCATGCAATGAATCCAATCAACACATGTAGTGTAGTCATCTTGACTACTATAAAGAAGATTTCTTCAAGATCAACACCATGTTGTTGCTTAAAAACCTTCGCAAAAATTCGTGCTTTATACTTTGGAGAAGCACTATTTGATGTGAATTTTAGCTTATATACCCATTTACATGGTAAAGCTATCTTGGCCTTTGGAAAAGGTACTAAATCCCAAGTACCATTCTTGCAAATAGAATCCAACTCACTCTTCACGGAATGCTCCCACTTGAGATGATCCTTTATCTGCATAGCCTCTTTGTACTAGCTATTAGTATAACAAAATCCAAACTTAGAGCATATCAATCAGTTGGATGCAAGCCACGTGTAGAATGTCTTAATGGTTGTTGAATAAGAACATTTGCAGACTCATCTCATTTGAGATTCTCTTGAGCATCCCTATGTGCTAATTGGAGGAATAGTATCCTCAAATACCACTCTTCTCACTTCAACCTCATTAATGGGTTGTTTATAAATCTTAGACTCATTGAAAATGACGTCACTATTTTTTATCATTGTGATGTCCAAATTTGCCTTCTCAACCATATCGAAGAAAAATGCATTTCTTTAACTTATGGTCTAGCTTTTGTCTAAGATTATTTGGTATATGATCATATGCTTCACACCCAAAAGCTCAAAGATGATCATAATATGGTGGCTTCCATGTCCATAACTCTTGTGCCACCTTAAAACCTTTGGTAGTACTAGTTGAACACTCAATCACATGAATTGCAATGAATTTTCTTCTATCCAAAAGCCTTGTGAAAGTTTTGCATGATGCAACATAGAAACTATCTATCCTGAATAAGGCTATTCATTCTTTTAGCTACACCATTCTATATTGGGTTATATTGAGTATACCTCACACCATTCAACCTTCTTTGTCACTTAAAGTATTCTGCAAATACTTTAAGTGACAGAAAAGGTTGAACTCATGTGAGGTATACTCACCCCCATTATCTCAATGTATAGCCTTGATCTTAGATCCTTTTTCAGTCTCAACTCAAGCAAAACATTTTTTGAAAGTAGGGAATACCCCATCCTTTGATTTGATAGGATATGCCCAAATGCTTCTAGTAGCATCATCTATGAAAATGACCAATTGAAGAGAACCACCTAATGACCTTGTGGGCTTATGATCGCACACATCTGAATGAACGAGATCTAAAGGTTGAATCAAAGAGTCAATCTGCATCTTATGAACATTCCTAGTTTGATTTCCATATTGACAATGCTCACAGAATGAAAATTTAGAGAAAGATAACACAAATAAGTAGCCAAAATGAGAAACATTTTCAAGAAACATTTTCCATTCCACTATGAGATATGTGGCCCAAATGGCCATGCCAAATGCAAAATAAGATATTTAGTAACAACTAACAAGTGTTCTTTCTGTGATACAAATAAAGGATAAAGTGATCCAACTTTACCTCCTTTTGCAATAACCATATTTCCCTTTGATAAGCAAAAGGAATGAGCATAGAAAATCACCTTGTAACCAAGGTCATCAAGTTGACCAAGTGACATCAAATGGCATGTTAAATGAGGTACAGGGCATACATTATGCATAATAATTTATGAACCATCAATGAAATACACATGCACATCCCCAATCCCAACAATGTCACACTAGCAAGAGTCATCAAGTCTCACGCTTCCAAGACACTTTGTTGCATAAGTAGAGAACCATTCTCTATGTGGTGTAACATGGAAAGAATCATCAGAATCTAGAAACCACATGTGGGAAAGATAATCAGCCATAAGAGCCTTAGTGGTCATAATAATTTCAAGTTTCAACACATTAGCATCATGAAAAATAGCATTAATTTGCTTCAATCTTTATAGTCTAAGCAAATGGTGTCGGTAGCTATTTAACATGCCCATCAATATTATGTTCTTTACCTTTAGCATTCTTTAATGCATAGCAATCTTTCTTCATGTGTCCTTTCTTATGAAAATAATGACATTTGATATCCCTCTTCCTTGATTTACTTCTACTCTTGTTTTGTTGACCATCCTTTTCCTTGTTCTTGCTCCTGCCATATTGCTAATTCTTTCCTTGGTAAGAATTCCAACCATAGATTTTCTATAAATATCCTCACTCAAGAGTGCTCGACATATGTCATCATAGACCAGTTTACCACCAGGTGCACTATTGCTAATAGTTGTGCAAAACATATCCCATGATGATGTCAAGGTGCATTGCAACAAGACTACTTTCATTTCATTATCCATCTCCATTTTCTGAGCATATAACTGAGAGAATATAGCATCTTACACTTTTTTCTAATGGAATTAAGCAACTCACTAGTGATCTAAGTAAAACTCGGTCCATTAAGCATAGGCATATGACTAAGTGAATCAACCACTACATTAAAAATTCCATAATCAAACTCTTGAAGCATCGTTACCGATCGGGATTTATGACCTTTTAGGTTTGTCTTATTAGAGAGCCACTTATGCTACCTCGATCAAAAACCACCATAGCTTTCACACCATACAAATAAATGATGCCGCTTCTTCAAAGCATGGAAAATTGCATACAATTCCTTCTCATAGATGGAGTAATGTTTTTGACTTGGTTGTAGTTTCTTACTCTGAAATGTTATTGGCCAACCATCCTAGACTAAAAATGCCCTGTAGAAAAGTCACGCGCATCCCTTTCAACCACAAAGGGTTGATTGGGATCCCATATATGTAAAAATGGAGTTCTACTTTCCGAATTCTCCATAGTTTACTTTTGTTCATCTCCCTAATGAGACCATTTTCCTTTCCCTTTAAGTTGTTTTGTCATCAAGACAAAAATCTTGGCATACATCTTAATGAATCTTTGATAGAATCCTCATAAACCTAGGAAGATATGAAGCTCTTCTAGGTTTTTGGGATGTGACCATTCCATAATAGCCCATGCTTTCTTAGGATCCATCTGGATTCAATGTTTGGAGATGATATAACCAACAATATAACCTCTCATTTGAAAACTCCTTAGCAAAGAGTGAATTTTCTTGTAACATAGAAGACTTTCTAAAAGTGTTCCAAGTGTTCATTTTTTGTCTTACTATAGATCAAAATTTCATCAAGAAATTCTACAACGAATTTTCTTAAATAGGGCCGTGACAAAATGTTCATGACTATCATGAACATGGTAGGGGCATTGTTGAGACCAAACAACATCACCAAAAACTCATAATGTCCATCCTACTCCTAAAGGCTATCTTAGGAACATCCAATGCCTTTATCCTAGTATGATGATATCTAGATCTCAAATCAAGCTAGTTAAGTATTGAGCTTGATGTGAGTGATCAAATAGATAATCCAACCTAAGCATTGAAAACCTATTTTTTATCGTTACCTTATTTAATTGTCTTGAACCAATGCACAATCACATAAAGCCATCTTTCTTTTTAACTAGGAGCATTGGTGATGTCCCCAAGGAATTACTAGGCGTAAGGAATCCTTTGGCTAAGTTATTCTTAATCTTAGTCTCTACTTCCTGATGTTGTGATGCACTTAGCCTATATGGTAGTTGAAAAATAGGTTGAGTGTTAGGAACAAATTATGGCATGGTCAATGTCTCCTTGTGCATGTGGTAATCTTTTGGGCAAATCATTAGGAAAAACATCTCTATATTAAAAAATTAATTGCTTAAAATCTTCAACTATACATTCTTGGAAAAAAGAATAGTAAAAAGTCTTATCCATATTTATATTATGAACATGAGAATATATATCTATAATGCCATAAGTATGCAAAGATTGATGAACACCTAAACTATACAAAGCATAAACATCATGTGCATCATGTGAATCAAACAAAGTGTCTAGCTGAATGCACGAAAGCATAGGTGTATTGGGTACATCCTTCTCATCCTGAATACAAAATGGACTTCCATTTTCAATAAACTTAATAGTATTCTTGTTGTAACTTTTGTTACACCTCTAAAATAGGGCAATTTCACCTCCATTTGTGGCATAACCAAAATAAGGTGACATTGTGACCATCCAAATTTCGGCATTTGATGTGACACTGGCTAAAAGTGGGCTTTTTCCAATATTAGCCAAAAGAGATAAATGTGTTAGATATTGCAAGAGAAGCCACCGCAAGGCCATGCTGATGTCAGGAACACTCTGAAGAAATCCTAAAAGTGGGTTGGTAGTTTGTAATAAATAACTCCTCTCTACAAGTGGCCACCTTGTGTCACACCACCAATCACATCATTTTGCAGTGCACAGTTCATGTCAGAAGTTAATTATCAAAATGAGCAAGGCCACTCATTTAGGCCCTCTGGATTCTATATAAGAAATTGTTGGGCACTCAATTTCTTGACTCATACAGGCTATCTCTCTATTTGTCGATACACTCTCACTGTGTATTTGTTTCAACTATGTGTTGATTACATTGTGTATGGGCTACGTACATGTGTGTGGAAGATAGCATGTCTCTGTATTTGGAGTGTTTAGCTAGCTAGCTATTGATTTAGTTGCAGAATATATTATGATGCTTAAAGAAAATGTGTGATTGCTTTTGAATCCTCATTATTATTGCCAAAGGCATATTTGTCACTTCTATAAAGTTCCTGACCTTTTGTTCTAGATTAATCACCAATTCTTTTTTTGTGTTATTTGAAGTTTCTTAGAGTATGTGAAGTGCAATTATCATTACACCCTTGGAGTTGATCACACTGCTGGATTGGTAGTTGTTTGTGCTATCAATGGAAACTGAGCAGGTAACCTAAAGGATAGGCAAGTAGCAACAAGGAACTAGTGTGAGATTATTGTGTTGTGTATTTTTTCATATGTTGGTATACTCTTTAATTCTCTGTGATTCTGTTGAAACCATTGATTTTGATTCATTAAACCTTGTGATATTTCCATCTTGTTCTTGCATTTGTAAAGTGTCTTTCTACACATGCATGTTACAGGGTATACTTCCTAAGAAGAACCTTCCTTGAATAGAAGGCATCTTGGGAACTCCATCTATTCCTTTTCTTAAAAGAGGTATGAGGTACTACTTCTATAGTTTTGCACACCTGGTGGGACCTTTGCATGCTCTGTTTGAGGATCCTATTTGATGTAAGCATTCATTTCCTTTTTATTTTTATTCTTTGATTCTTGAGCCTTGTTAGGCTCCAACCCAAGCATGGGTGAGTGGGTACATGAACCATAGCGAAGCAGATAGGGAGTCTCTTTGTTTGCAAAGAGTGCCAAAAAAGTCAACTTAACAACTGTCTCGACAATGAGTCACCTATACCTTTCACTCTTTCCATTGAGCTTTCTCAAGATTATGCCTCTACACCTCTTTCTAAAGAGAAGCCTAGGAGAATCCTCGATTTCACTCAGACACTTATAACGATACCCAAGTACCAATGGAGGACCTTGCAAATTTGCTATCCAGGTTGAACATCAAATTTCCTACTTTCAAGGGTTTAGTGTAGAAAGACATTGATGATCAAGTAAGAAGGTTATCTCCTTATGTCAAGGATGAGGTCTACTAACCGTGAAGATGCCATGATGGTCTTGTTTCCATCTACTCTCGATGGACTTTCAGACAAGTGGTACAGACAAGATGCAGATGGAAACTTTGCGAGTTGGGAAGCCTTGAAGACATTTCATCCCAGAAACTCTTCAAAACAAGCTTTGGATCAATTGTAAGATTTAAAGCTCCATCTAGGTGAATCTTTTTGCAAACTCTATATGCATGCTAGAGCTCTTGTTTCTCGATTGTTACATGTTCTAGGTGACTTTTTAGTGGAAAAATGGATTGAGAAGGCCCTAACAAGGTCCTATCAATAAGAGCTTTGAGAATCATGAAGGTTAGATGCTACATTGGAGGACTTTCTGGTGGCCTCTTCACGCATCAAAGAGGCAAGAGTGCACTTTGAAGGTGGTAGTCAACCAAACTAGACTAACTTCCCAGACCTCTTGCACAACTCAAGAGGGAATTAGAAGCACTTAAAATACAATGGATCCAACATGAAGAAAAGGTCACTCTGCCAAGAGCATGCTACAATAACAACCTACTAGCACAACTTTGATGGGAAGTGGAGGAGTTGAGGACTACTTAAGAAATTTTTAGGCATGTATGGTGTACAACATGCAACAATAGTGGCCACTCCAACTTGAATTTTTCGAATCGAGTAAATTACCAATTTTGTAGCAAAAATGGTCATGAGGCTCGCAACTTCTACTACCTCAAAGGTATTCAACAGAGAGGTAATTCACAAGTCCCCAAAACTTTTTATGCTAGTGCTTCAAATTCACACATAACCAGAATATACTAGACCACTAATGTGCTATCATTGCGGAGAATAGGGCATGTGCAAATTAAGTGTTGTCTCATTGAGGGTGCACTTCCTTATCAACACTATCCCAATGCCAAGGACCATTATACAAGGGAATACCCTTACAACCACCTCGCTCCTATTCACATGATAGCAGTCTCTCCACAAGAGGAAGGTATAGCTCCACAATCTTTTGTGGTTTCATCTTCTGCAAAACCAGGAGAAAGAAGATGGGAAGAAGGCCAAATTGAGCAAACATGAAGCCATTGAAGAAGCTTATGGGAGGGTGAGTAACTCATTGAAGGACCAATTGGCTCACCCTCAGCAGCAAGCACAAGATGTTGATATTGAAGAAAGTTTAAGGGAAACTCATCATAAGGTCAGCTCATACTAACTCATTAGGTTGGATGCAAAGGTAAGCAGTTATTTACTTAAGGTTATACATTCTACCTACTTGAGCCCACCACCAAGTGTGGATGGTTACATGGTGGAATGCAAAGGTAAGCAGTTATTTACTTAAGGTTATACATTCTACCTACTTGAGCCCACCACCAAGTGTGGATGGATACATGGTGGAATTCCCCCTTGCTCCACTCATAGATTACTACAGTTCAAGGTTGATTGTTTCCATAAATAGTGAGATTTTGGCAAGAGTCATAGTGGATGGCAGGTCCAGTATCAACTTGATGCCCAAATTGAAACTTGATTTGAAAAAAGAGACACCATTTTGTTAAATTGGAAGAACAACACCAGGTCATACCATTGGAAATCATTGAAAAGGTACCTATGTTAGAACAAGTCTATGAATTTTTTTTGGATTTTTTTGTCATTGGATTACCTCCAGAAACCTGTTTTCATATGTTCATAGGAAGACCATGGATAAGGCAAGCCAAGGCATTACAAGATTGGGGAACAAATATGCTATGGATCTCTACAAAGACTAACCACTAGTTGCAAATACATTTGGAGGAACGGTATGACAATGCTAAGTTGGACTCAATTTGGGGGTTTTTTGAAACTTCATCATATATGTCTAATCAAATAATTTTTGAGATAAAATATTTTTGTAGTTTTTTATTCAAAATAGACTACCTATTTTACCTTGAGTTGTAAGGGACATGGAGTGGTGGTGCATTGATGGAGAATCCTAGGATGCATAATAAAAGTTTGGAGGACATAAAATTGGAGATAATAAAAAAAAGAGCAACTCTCAGGAGCATTTGATCATCAAAGCATTAAAAGATCTCATCCCAATATCAGGAGATTGGCACCTCCGCATCTTAGCATCAAAATATCTCAACATTTGGGCATTTCTGATGTATACCATTTTATTTTTCCATCTTAGTGTTCCTTGATTTTATCACCATTTTTGGTAGTCGATCTTTGTGTGGTAGTGCAACCATTCACTACAAGGAATACGGGCGTATAGCGACGGTTAAGGCGACAGAATTTCAATGCTATAAAATTGCAACATGCGTCGTAATTAGCGCCACACACGGACCGTCGATTAAACGACGAAGTGAACGACGTTTTTTGTGACTTGTGGCGGGAGGGGGTGCGACGCTCCCATAGAGCGTCGCTAACATGACGCATTTAAAAGCATCGCATAAGCGACACTCTTTTACATCGCATAAGTGATGCTATTTTACATCGCATAAGCAATGCTCTTTTACATCGCGTAAGCGACGGCACTTTGCGGTCGCATAAGCGATGCTAAAAAATGTCGCTTATGTGACGACGGGTAGCATCGTTTACACGATGGTCTGTTGACGGACAAAAAATTAAAACGTTGGAGGCTCTTCGATCGGCATTTTCACGCATCCGATCGAAGAGCTCTCCAACGTTCGCAATTGCGCTGCACTTACGAGCTGAAGCAAGTATATGCAGAATTGTTGTTGTGCCTAAGCTCTCTTTTATTGTCTCCCTCTGTCTCTGTTTCTCTCTTTCTACATCTTTCTCTCTTTGAATTATCTCTCTCTCTCTCTCTTTCTCTCTCTCTCTCTCTCTCTCTCTCTCTCTCTCTCTCTTTATTGTAGGTTATTCAAGAAGCTAACCAAGCAAAAAGTATGGATAACTATTGTAAGTACAATTTCTATTCTTTGTATATCATTTGAATTGTGTTATTTTCATTACATAGCATACTCACACTTATTGATATGCACTTATACACTTATACATGATGAAGATGCACTTTCACACATATACACATATACACATATACATATGCACATACACACACATATATACACACAGATACACATGCGCATACACTTAGACATACACACATATACACATGCATATGCACAAACATATCTACAACCACATAAAAAGATTTACATGCATGCATTATTGCATATATATATATATATATATATATATATATATATATATATATATATATATATATATATATATATATATATATATATACATACACACATTAACATATATGCAAATACATGTATATGCACATCCACATGCATGCACATTCAAATGCATGCACATGGATGCAAATGGAAATGCATCCACATACACATGCATCCACATATACACATGCACACACACATGCACATACCTACATATACACATATACATGCACATACACACATATACACATAGAGTTATACATATACATGCATATACATATACATGCATATACATATACACACACATACACATGCACATGCACATACTCATACACACATATACACTTATACATGCACATGCACATACATATATATACACACACATACACATGCACATACATACATATACACACACATACATATACACTTAGGTACACACATATGAATGAATTATATAATTAAAGTATTAACACACATATACACATGCACACACACATGCACATACACACATATACACATAGAGTTACACATATACATGCACATACATATACACACACATACACATGCACATGCACATACTCATACACACATATACACTTACACATGCACATGCACATGCATACATATACACACACATACACATGCACATACATACATATACACTTAAGTACACACATATGAACGAATTGTATAATTAAAGTATTAAAACACATGCTTAATATAAACAATAATAACAATCAATAGAACAAAACTCTTCATTACTTAATACCATACACACAATTCAAAACATAACTGAAATGAAACATATATAGATAAATATATATATATATATATAAATATATCAATGTAAATACATATAAATTCTCCTGTATTACATATAACAAATATAAATAAATAAAACAATTAAACCATTCATAAAAATAAAATAATTATATAAAATTTAAAAATACTCACAAAGGCCTCAGGATGATCTTGCATATACTCGCTCAAATGCCGATATCCAAATGTGTAGCATACTCGATCTCATCTTTCGTAGGATATTGGCCATAATCCTTCCGCTACAATGAAACAAATAAAAAACATTAGTTACTTGCATTTTAACTAAAATAAGAAATATACTCACAATAACATATATACTTACAAATGTAGCTACAAAACCATTATGGCCCATTTGGCCTAGGTGCGATGTGTGGCCCGACTCCACTCTCTTCTTTGCAACAGCCTGTTTATTAAAAAAAAAATACATAAATTAAATGTAAAAAATTACTAAAATATATAAAAATTATAAATATAAACTATTAATTTGTGTACCTTCTGCTGAGGAAATGACTCCTGAAGACGTAGCTGTCTACGAAAAAACTGCCACGACTCAGGTGGTATGTTAGCTCGCCTCTTATTTTTTTCGACCATACAATATCTCCTGTTAATTTAAATCTCAAACAGAAAAAAAAAACAGAATACATACACATATATACACACACATACACATACACATATCCACATACACATACATGTAAACATATACGCATATATATATGTATACATATACACATATACATACATATAACATAAACACACATATAGATATCCACATATATATGTACACACACATGCATGCATATACACTCATCATACAAAATACATGCATTTATCCCACAATAATGTGTAGTGTATATGTGAATATATGTGTATGTATAAATGTGTATATGTGAATATGTGTGTATGTGTAAATATATATTTTTTGTGTATATAGATAATCAGATTATTAATATCAAATACCATTATTTGTAGATTTTGATCAATCAGATGGAACTCCACCACCATCTCCTCATCATGCAACGACTTTATACTGTAAGTATATCAAACATTTAATTTTAAATATATTTGATGGATACATAACTTATATATTTTTTTGTTTCTTATTATGTGTAGATTCTGATCAATCAGAGGGTACTCCACCACCTCCTACCCATGCAACCACTTCACATGTGTCCTCTGATAGGAATTATGATGAATTTTACTATGAAGAGCATATTATATGTTGGTGTAACTCTTGTTATGGCACGTATCGAAGACCACGATTGGAATGTATTGAACATGAGGCAGAGTATGGTACTTTTGAGCGTGCACCATCACCTAGTCAATGTGATAATGCTTGGGTATGTATTTTTTATATATATTAATGTCATTATTTTATTTAAAAACCATATATAAAATCAAATTATTGTTGATATACAGGAATACTTGCTCGATGATGATGATGATGATAATTTTTCTCATAATGTTAATATACTTCGTACACATCATGGACTTGCTGTTCATCAATTACAAGCAGAGGTTTTTAGAAATCCTCTACCTCCTGGTTTAGAGAATGAAACGGCTAGAGATTATCCATTGCCAGCTCGTG
Source organism: Ceratopteris richardii (assembly GCA_020310875.1). Lineage (NCBI taxonomy): Eukaryota > Viridiplantae > Streptophyta > Polypodiopsida > Polypodiales > Pteridaceae > Ceratopteris > Ceratopteris richardii. The sequence goes on from CM035434.1 coordinate 88,545,804, forward strand.
ATCGTTGTTTAGTACAAACATATGATAGAAGAAGATATGGAGGATGGAATAGAGGACCACTTCCTTTAGATGGAGAGGTTTTCAACTTTTGGGGTAATCGCTATATGATTGCTCCATCCACTATTACTAATGTTGGTCGTGGTCTCTTTATTGTAGAGGATTTTTATGTGCCTCTGAACTTTGAAGTCACTCTTATGTCATTTTGTGGTTCTATATATGGATGGGGAGATCGGCATTCGACTTTCACGTTATGTTCAAAGCATGAGTACTTATGGAATATGCTTGAATGCAGCATCCCTTACTAGTAGAAGGATTTTACATGCAGAAAATGAAAGATTATATATTGATGGAAGACCTTACACACATGGAAATATAACAGGTTTAATAAATAGTAGTCGAGGGTTACATAATAGTTCAAGGACTAATTGCACATTTGAGGAGCGTGAAAATAGTCATGAATCACCATACATGAGCAGAGATGTATGAAGATACATAGTTGTCAATGCTATTACTACATTACATGCTGGTGATAAACTATTAGTGGATTATGGATGGCGTAGACCTCCAAGAGCACCTTTTAGCTAGAGAGAATAAAAATTTCTTTATCCATATTTAATAAGTTATATACTTAATTTTTTATTTAAAGTTTACTTTTTATTCATTTATGGAATACTAATGAATTTTATTTATATGTGTAGATTCCAACGTATGATGTTGATGATATTCCTCCACAGCATTCACAATTACCAGTAAGACCTCATTTATCAGAAGCTTCCATGAGGAGGCTATGCAAAACTAATCCTGTGCAATATGCAAAGTTGAAAGATCTATATTCAAAAGACGATAAAGTACAAGATTTGTGTGACATTGATGAAGATGATGGCATGGCAGATTTTATTGAGGATTGGTATCAAAATGACAGTGAGAGCATTGATATTTCTAAAAATGAGAATATCTTCGAGAGGAGTGTCTAAAACATGTATATGAAGGAAGTCGTTTGACATGGCTAAGTGCGAGCTTACTTATTCTCAACCTTCAAAATCGTTTTGGATGGGGTAATGTATCTGTTTCGACACTATTAAGGTATAATTTTCAATTTTCTATCGATTTATATATATATGCATAAATATATATGTATATAAAAACATGCAAGTTTTTATTCTTACTTTAGATAAGGTAAGAACAAGAATTTAAACTCAATGGACACTTTTATCTGCGCATCTTTTAAAACTATTAATGCATCTTTCAAAATATTCGCGTAAAATTTGATTGTTTGGATGGCAGGATACGATTGTTTGTTTTGGAGGATATAAAGTATGTACCTTCATTGAATGATTTGTCGATTCTATCATATGTTCAGTTTGAAAGTGTGACAAATGAATTTATAATTGCTATTCAAAGATTTTGGCATTGTTTATAGGCCATACAATGGTACGTGACCTGGATGAATCGCATGCACAGAGGTTACTCAAGATAGAGAAATCTGATTATAATGGACTAGTGCCAGCAGGATTCCTAGGGTATGCAGTAAACCTCTTGCATGTCAATGATGAGCATCGGAACTTTAGGATACAAAGTGGAAATCATGGTGGCTTGAGAGGATCACTTTTATACAGCTTGTTAAAAAAACTCCAGTGTCATAAACCTGGAGTTCTTTGAACAAGCTGTATAAAAGTGATCCTCTCAAGCCACCATGATTTTCACTTTTTATCCTTAAGTTCATATGCTCATCATTGACATGCAAGAGGTTTACTGCATACCCCAGGAATCTTCCTGGTACTAGTCCCTTATAATCAGGTTGCTCTATCTTGAGTAACCTTTGTGCATGCGATTCATCCAGGTCACCATCGTATGGCCTATAAACAGTGCCAAATTCTTTGAATAGCAATTATAAATCCACTTCTCACACTTTCAAACTGAACATATGATAGAATCGACAAATCATTCAATGAAGGTACACACTTCATATCCTCCAAAACAAACAATCGTATCCTGCCATCCAAAATAATCAAATTTTACGCGAATATTTTGAAAGATGCATATAAGCATACACATATATAAAATTATATGCATATATATATGTATATTTATTTATTTACTTTTTTTAACATATCGTTTTTTGATAAACTTACAGGTTATTATCTGAAAAGTTTTTACCAAGTCAGAATATTCTTCCTACCTCACATGATGAAATGAAGAAGATAATCAACAATCTTGGTATAGATTATCAATGTATACATGCATGTGCTAACGATCGTATTTTATATAGAGGTGAATATGCAGACTCTTTGACATGTCCCAAATGTCAATCTCCTCGATATAAGGGCGAAGAAGGTAAAATCCCAAAAAAGGTATTGAGACATTTTCCATTGGCTCCACGGATTAGACATATGTTTCAAAGCCCCAAATTATCAAAGCTTTTGACTTGGGGACATGATCACAAAAGTACTGATGGAATAATTAGAATTCCTCATGATAGTGTTGCTTTTCAGCATATTGATTCTACATGGCCTGGATTTGCACAAAATCCACAGAATCTAAAGTTATGAGTTGCATTAGATGGGGTTAATCCATTCTCCATGAAATCTAGTAAATGGTCAACATGGCCAGTGGTAGTAATAAACTATAATCTTCCGCCATATCTTAGCATTAAAAAGGAATATTTAATGCTTTCACTTTTAATCCTAGGCAAAAGACAAGTTAAAGATATGAATATATATTTTGCTCCTCTCATTGACGATCTTCAAGAGTTATGGAGAGGTATTAATGTCATTGATGTATCGAAAAGCATCAATGAAAGAAATATTACGGTTCGTGGGATTGTGGCTTGGACTATTCACGATTTTACAGGATATGGTGTTTGTTCAGGTATTGATGTAATATTTTTACTCAATATGCATGTAAATAAATATGATTTAATCTAATTTTATTTTTATCATTTTCCATGATGCACGAATATCTACTAAGGGTTATAAAGCTTGTCCATATTGTGGTGATTGGTTGAGATCAATCTATAGTAAGAATCTCAACAAAAATATTTATCTTCGACATCGACGATTCTTGCTTGATGATCATCCATTAAGATCTAAAAGAGAAGCGATAAATTTTAATGTAAAGCTTGAAACAGGTCACTGTCCAAAACTTATGACGTCTATGGATTGGTATAAAAAATGGACAGATGGACCTCTGATAGATCCAGAAGCAGAAATCTTCAGTGATGATTTAGATAATGAGTATGTGAACAGAGGTAAAGGAAAATTGGCACTCGCAGAGAACATATCAATATGGTATTCTTTGGAGTATTGGAAAGAGTTAAAAGTATGTCATCTTCTTGATCCTATGCATATATTCAAAAATATTGGTTATTCACTATGGCAGCATCTTCTTGGACTAAAAGATACCACAGCATCAAGGAATGATTTGAAAGATCAAAAATCCAAACCAAAGTTATGGCCAGTTTTTTATAGACATCGACAAGAAACGACTTATGCACCTGCTCCTTGGGTACTTACAATAAAAGAGATATAGACTATCAACAATAGAATTCAATTGATTATGACTCCTACAGGATATGGAGCATCTTTTCAAAACATGTTTACTATGGATGATAAGAGCTTATCTGGGTTAAAGACCCATGACTGGCATAACTTTTTGAAACATATTTTACCTTTGGTTATTGATGGATGTACAATGAAAGGAGTACGAGATGTGATCTATCGTCTTGGATCACTTATAAGGTAATTATGATACTTTTATATTTAATATGTATGAATATTGGATATCTTTTATTTTTTAATTAACTTCTTTATAATTGTTTTTATGATATGTATAGGTGGATTACATCCAAAGAGATTGACAAAAACTCAATCCCACAAAAAAACGTGAATCCAAAGAGCTACTATGTTTGATGGAGAAAGAACTTCCTACTTCATTTTTTGATATTCAGGTTCATTTATTAGTCCATCTTGTAGATGAAATAGAGATTGCAGGTGTTGTCAACACTCGATGGATGTTTTGGGTCGAGCGATTTATGGGAGTATTAAAAGGTTATGTGCGACAAAGAGCGAAACCAGAAGGATCCATGGCAAAGGGTTGGATGCTTGAAGAGTGCATGTATTACGTTAGTGAGTACCTTGAAAGAGTTCATGAAGAAGCTCCACATGCATGGACCAACGAGTCTTCTTCAAAAATAGCAGATGAGGTACTATCAGGTAAGGGGGTTCCATTCTTATTTACATTTCAAGCAAAAAATGATGTTTCTACTTTTGTAGCATATAATAGCGAATGCATACAAGCATTCCTTAGCGAGTACGAGGAACTTCAAAATCTCTGAAGTAAAAGGCGAAAAAACAAAAGATTTAGACGTAATCTCGATAATAATGAGATTACAGATATATCTTCTTTCACGGATTGGCTATATAGTCGTTTGCAACACGCCAACGCAAATAATGAAGAAATTTCAGATGAGCAAAGAGAGTTAATGATAGGTTGTGAACGAAAGGTAATTTTATTAAAATAATATTTTATTTTTTTCATAAATGTATGTTAGTTTCTATTTACTAATTGAATTTATTTTGCAAGCTCGAATGTTCACTAATATGTGGGCTTTTGGACAGCATATTAGAATCAAAGTCATTGATTCTTTACGTAAAACAGAGGATTCTAGTATTGTTGCTTCTTTCAAGCAACTATCACGTGCTAGCTCAAAAGACACGAACCTTATAGATAGCGAACTTGGTTACGTAGGAACTATTGTTGGTATCTACAAAATTTCATTTCGTACATTCAAATAGGTAGAAAAAAGTTTATATTTTTTTATAGAGTTAGTTATTTTTTAAAGCACCTAATAATGGGTTTTTGTTGTTATATATTTTGATAGGTCATATTGAAGGTTGACTGGTTTCGAGCGGAGTATAAAGGTAGTAATTCCACATTAAGAAAGGAATTATCTGGGTTTTGGGCAATTGATTCTTCCAAGGTAATGCGATCTACTAAAGAACCATATATTCTTCCTAGGCATATTGAACAAGCATTTTTTTATAAAAACCCAGATGCTCATCCTTGGTGGCAAGTCATTCATGTGCAACCTAGAGGTAGGTCATTGTTTGAACAGTTTATTGTTAGAGAGATCGAAGAAAGTCCTCTTGATGATTCAGCATCATATACAGATACATCAACATCTGAAATAGAAATTAGAATCATTATACGTGATAATGATACTAATCTTTTTGATGAAGAGGATAATTCTCTACATGTTGATTCTACTGATGAGGAAGAGGAATTACCAGAAATAGATATTAATCCATCAATAGATGATGTGATTCATAAGAACATAGATTTAACAATAGAAGAAATAAATGAAATCAATAAGGATAATGAAGATGAGACTATATTGATGTCTTACCAAAATGATGGCAATAATGAAAACATATGAGCAGATTAGATAGTAAATTCTACTCTAGTTATCGATCAATAACTTGAAGCTTCTGAATGGATATCAGATAATAGATTTTTTTATTAACTTGAATAACGATGAATCCTACTAGAGAGATGAAATCATGTTCTTCTAAGTTAGAACATGAAGCTCGGGGATATTCCTAATTATTTTATATATAGCTTTATCTTCAAGGAGCAAATTTTTATCATGTATGTATGCATATGTGTGTGTATTCATGTGTATTATATGTATACATATGTTAGTATGCATATATATGTATTTCATGTATATGTATGTGTTTGCATGTGTGTGATATATGTATACATGTGTTAAATATGCATATGTGTATATATGCATATGCATTTATGTAAAATATTCATGTATTCATGTAATATATGCAACTGTTTATAATTGTGTACATGTATATATGTATATGTGTCTATGTGTAAATATGTACATGTAAATATGTATGCATGTATATATATGTTTATGTGTGCATGTAGGCATGTATATGTGATGTGTACATGTATATATGTATATATGTCTATGTGTAAATGTGTACATGTAAATATGTTAGTATGTATGTATATATATATATATATATATATATATATATATATATATATATATATATATATATATATATATATATATATATATATATATATATATATATATATATATATATATATATATATATATATACGTCCTACTAGAGAGATGTCTCTCCTCCCAACCTTATGCCTCTATATATAGCTACTCGAATCAACAAGGATCATAATATATATAAAGATATATACACATCATGTAGATAGGATACATAAATATAAAATGGAGTACATATATTATGCATCACACATACATGCCTAAATGTACACACACACACACACACACATATATATATATATATATATATATATATATATATATATATATATATATATATATATATATATATATATATATATATATATATATATATATATATATATATATATATATATATATATATATATATATATATGTGTGTGTGTGTGTGTGTGTACATTTAGGCATGTATGTGTGATGCATAATATATGTACTCCATTTTATATTTATGTATCCTATCTACATGATGTGTATATATCTTTATATATATTATGATCCTTGTTGATTCGAGTAGCTATATATAGAGGCATAAGGTTGGGAGGAGAGACATCTCTCTAGTAGGACGTCGGAGGAATAGATGCAATGTGTACATATACTTCAAACATATGGCTAAAAGGTTGAATTAGAGTTTTTAAATTAAGGGTTCTAAAACCCTAATATCAAAATTAGTGTTTTCAATTTAGGATTTTTGAAATAGGATTTATTTATTTATTTATTTATTTATTTATTTATTTATTTATTTATTTATTTATTTATTTATGCGTATGCATGTGTTGTGTATGTATGTGTATCTATATGTGCATATGCATGTGTTGTGTGTGTATATATGCATGTGTATATGTATACATGCATGTAAATATGATTATATGAGTCTATGTGTGTGTACATATGATTATGCATATGTATGTGTATGTGAGTATGTGTACGTGTATGTGAGCATGTGTATGTGTCTATGTGTATTCATTATATGTGTGTAACTGCATGCATGTGTATGTGTGTGTAAAAATATGCATGTACGTGTGTGTATGTATAAATGTGCATGTATATGTATATGTGTGTAAATGTGCATGTATGATGTATATGTGTGTATGTGTGTATTTATACCTCTAGTCTCACTCTTTTCTCTCTCTCTCTCTCTCATATACATACATACATGCATAAACACACATACTCATATCCACATATATATACATAAAAGCAGTGCATATCGTGCATTATCGCGACGATGAGCCATAAGTGTCTGCATCTCTTTTAAACACCACTTAAGCGACCATCCTCTCCCAAACTCTGTCTCAAGTGAACTAAGTACGTATTTTTTATCCCTCTCATCATGCTCATTACAAAAAAAAAACATTATATAAATAAAACATAAGATATTTATTTCAATTTATATGTAAAATTTTTACTTACTTCCACGGTAAGTGGATAAAGCGCAGGTAAGAGTCGCATAGTGACCGCATCCTTCTCTTGAACTCCAATCCATTCCCTATGTACACAATGTTCCCCTCTGGCTCTATATCGCACTCTAGTCCTAAGGTGCCTATGCATGTGTCCTCATAGGCAACTCTGCTCTGCTATCACGTGCTGGAGGTGGTATAGGTGTCTTGAAAATAGATAGATAAAAATAAATAAAAATATGTGTTATAATATCATTAAAAAAGTTTATGAAAAAACAACATACCTATGAGTAGATAGCTCTCTTCTTGCATGTGGAGCCGCAGAAGAGCCCTCGTCTGATCGCTGGGTAACCATCTGGATCGTATAGTCGAGCTCCTCATCAGACATCTCTGAGTAATCACGCATTATGGCCCCTAGAGTATCAGACAGAACTCTTGCTCTCATAAGACTTTTTATGAGAGTGAGTTTCACCTTTCTCTCTCTACTAGGATCCATAATACCTAACATATAAAACAAAATGATTAGAAATCAATATATATATATATATATATATATATATATATATATATATATATATATATATATATATATATATATATATATATATATATGTGTGTGTGTGTACATATGTATGTGTGTATGCTTTAAGTATATGTATGTATGCATGTGTGTGTATGTATGTGCGCGTATGTGTGTGTATGTGTGTATGCATATGTATGTGTGTGTATGCATCATTATGTGTGTATGTGTCTATGTGTGTATGTGTGTGTGTATATGTGTGTGTGTATGTGTGTGTGTCTATGTGTATGTGTGTGCATCTATAAGTGTGTATATGTTTATGTGTGTGTATGTGTCTATGTGTGTGTATGTGTCTATGTGTGTATGTGTATGCATGTATGTATGCATATGTGTGTATGTGTGTGTATGCATTATGTATGCATATGTGTGTGTATGCATTATGTATGTGTATGTATGCATGTATGCATGTATGTATGTATGTATGTATGTATGCATGTGCATATGCATTATGTATGTATATATATGCATGTATGTGTATGTGTGAGTATGTCTCTCTATGTGTGTGTATGCATATATGTGTGTATGTGTGTATGTGTGTGTGTACATGTGTTTGTATGTGTGTATGCATGTGTATGTGTGTGTATGCATCATTATGTGTGTATGTGTCTATGTGTGTTTATGTGTGTGTGTGTGTCTATGTGTATGTATGTGTGTCTATGAGTGTGTATGTGTTTATGTGTATGTATGTATCTATGTGTGTGTATGTGTCTATGTGTGTATGTGTATGCATGTATGTATGCATATGTGTGTGTATGCATGTGTTTGTGTGTGTATGCATCATTATGTGTGTATGTGTCTATGTGTGTAAGTGTGTGTCTATGTGTGTAAGTGTGTGTCTATGTGTGTGTATGTGTCTATGTGTGTATGTGTATGCATGTATGTATGCATGTATGTATGCATGTATGTATGCATATGTGTGTATGTGTGTGTATGCATTATGTATGCATATGTGTGTGTATGCATGATGTATGTGTATGTATGCATGCATGTATGTATGTATGCATATGCATATGCATTATGTATGTATATATATGCATGTATGTGTATGTGTGAGTATGTCTCTCTATGTGTGTGTATGCATATATGTGTGTGTATGCATATATGTAAGTATGTGTGTATGTGTGTGTGTACATGTGTTTGTATGTGTGTATGCATGTGCATGTGTGTGTATGAATCATTATGTGTGTATGTGTCTATGTGTGTTTATGTGTGTGTGTATGTGTGTGTGTGTATGTGTGTATGTATGTGTGTCTATGAGTGTGTATGTGTTTATGTGTATGTATGTATCTATGTGTGTGTATGTGTGTATGTGTGTATGTGTATGCATGTATGTATGCATAGGTGTGTGTATGCATGTGTGTGTATGCATCATTATGTGTGTAAGTGTGTGTATATGTGTGTGTATGTGTGTGTGCATCTATGTGTATGTGTGTGTCTATGAGTGTGTATGTGTTTATGTGTATGTATGTATCTATGTGTGTGTATGTGTCTATGTGTGTATGTGTGTATGTGTGTATGTGTATGTATGCATATGTGTGTGTATGCATGTGTATGTGTGTGTATGCATCATTATGTGTGTATGTGTCTATGTGTGTTTATGTGTGTGTGTATATGTGTGTGTGTCTATGTGTATGTATGTGTGTCTATGAGTGTGTATGTGTTTATGTGTATGTATGTATCTATGTGTGTATGTGTCTATGTGTGTATGTGTATGCATGTATGTATGCATATGTGTGTGTATGCATATGTATGTGTGTGTATGCATCATTATGTGTGTATGTGTCTATGTGTGTATGTTTGTGTGTGTGTATATGTGTGTGTGTATGTGTATGTGTCTATGTATATGTGTCGCTATGCGTCTATGAGTGTGTATGTGTTTATGTGTGTGTATGTGTCTATGTGTGTGTATGTGTCTATGTGTGTATGTGTATGCATGTATGTATGCATATGTGTGTATGTGTCTGTATGCATTATGTATGCATATGTGTGTGTATGCATTATGTATGTGTATGTAAGCATGTGCATTATGTATGTATGTAGGTATGTATGTATGCATATGCATATGCATTATGTATGCATATGTGTGTATGTGCATTATGTATGCATATGTGTGTATGTGTGTGTATGCATTATGTATGCATATGTGTGTGTATGCATTATGTTTGTGTATGTAAGCATGTGCATTATGTATGCATGTAAGTATGTATGTATGCATATGCATATGCATTATGTATGCATATGTATGCATGTATGTGTATGTGTGTGTGTCTATGTGTATGTATGTGTGTCTATGAGTGTGTATGTGTTTGTGTATGTATGTATCTATGTGTGTATGTGTATGCATGTATGTATGCATATGTGTGTATGCATATGTATGTGTGTGTATGCATCATTATGTGTGTATGTGTCTATGTGTGTATGTTTGTGTGTGTGTATATGTGTGTTTATATGTGTGTGTGTATGTGTATGTGTCTATGTGTATGTGTCGCTATGCGTCTATGAGTGTGTATGTGTTTATGTGTGTGTATGTGTCTATGTGTGTGTATGTGTCTATGTGTGTATGTGTATGCATGTATGTATGCATATGTGTGTATGTGTCTGTATGCATTATGTATGCATATGTGTGTGTATGCATTATGTATGTGTATGTAAGCATGTGCATTATGTATGTATGTAAGTATGTATGTATGCATATGTGTGTATGTGTGTGTATTCATTATGTATGCACATGTGTGTGTATGCATTATGTATGTGTATGTAAGCATGTGCATTATGTATGCATGTAAGTATGTATGTATGCATATGCATATGCATTATGTATGCATTATGTATGCATATGCATATGCATTATGCATGCATATGCATATGCATTATGTATGCATATGTATGCTTGTATGTGTATGTGTGTGTATGTCTCTCTATGTGTGTGTATGTGTGTGTATATGTGTGTGTATGTGTGTATGCATGTGTAGTATGCATCATTATGTGTGTATGTGTGTGTGTCTATGTGTATATGTGTGTATCTATGAGTATGTATGTGTTTATGTCTATGTGTGTATGTGTCTATGTGTGTGTTTGTATTTATGCATGTGCATTATGTATGCATATGTGTGTATGTGTGTGTATGCATTATGTATGCATATGTGTGTGTATGCATTACGTATGTGTATGTAAGCATGTGCATTATGTATGCATGTAAGTATGTATGTATGCATATGCATATGCATTATGTATGCATATGCATATGCATTATGTATGCATATATGTGTATGTCTCTGTATGTCTCTCTATGTGTGTGTATGCATATATGTGTGTGTATGCATATATGTGTGTGTATGTGTGTATATGTGTTTGTATGTGTGTATGCATGTGTAGTATGCATCATTATGTGTTTATGTGTGTGTATATGTGTGTGTATGTGTGTGTGTGTCTATGTGTATATGTGTGTATCTATGAGTGTGTATGTGTCTATGTGTGTATGTGTCTATGAGTGTGTATGTGTTTATATGTGTCTATGTGTCTATGTGTGTGTATGTGTCTATGTGTGTATGTGTATGCATGTATGTATGCATAGGTGTGTGTATGTGTGTGTATGCATTATGTATGCATATGTGTGTGTATGCATTATGTATGTGTATGTATGCATGTAAGTATGTATGTATGCATATGCATATGCATTATGTATGCACATGTATGCATGTATGTGTATGTGTGTGTATGTCTCTCTATGTGTGTGTGTATGCATATATGTGTGTGTATGTGTGTATGTGTGTATGTGTGTATGTGTGTATGTGTGTATGTGTGTGTGTATATGTGTGTCTATGTGTGTATGCATGTGTATGTGTATGAATGCATCAAAAGTGTGTATGTGTCTATGTGTGTATGTGTGTGTGTATATGTGTGTGTATGTGTGTGCGCGTCTGTGTATGTGTGTGTTTCTATGAGTGTGTATGTGTTTATGTGTGTGTATGTGTCTATGTGTGTGTATGTGTCTATGTGTGTATGTGTATGCATGTATGTATGCATATGTGTGTGTATGTGTGTGTATGCATTATGTATGCATATATGTGTGTATGTGTGTGTATGTGTTTATGTGTGTGTATGTGTCTATGTGTGTGTATGTGTATGCATATGTGTATGTGTATGTGTATGCATGTATGTATGCATATGTGTGTGTATGTGTGTGTATGTGTTTATGTGTGTATGTGTCTATGTGTGTGTATGTGTCTATGTGTGTGTATGTGTCTATGTGTGTATGTGTATGCATGTATGTATGCATATGTGTGTATGTGCGTGTATGCATATGTATGTGTATGTGTGTGTATGTGTTTATGTGTGTGTATGTGTTTATGTGTGTGTATGTGTCTATGTGTGTATGTGTATGCATGTGTGTGTGTATGTGTATGCATGTATGTATGCATATGTGTGTGTATGTGTGTGTATGTGTTTATGTGTGTGTATGTGTCTATGTGTGTGTATGTGTCTATGTGTGCATATGTGTGTGTATGCATGTAAGTATGTATGTATGTAATCATATGCATATGCATTATGTATGCATATGTGTGTGTATGCATGTAAGTATGTATGGATGTACGCATATGCATATACATTATGTATGCATGTATGTTTATGTGTGTGCATGTCTCTCTATGTGTGTTTGTATGCATATATGTGTGTGTATGTGTGTATATGTGTGTGTATGTGTGTGTGTATGTGTGTATATGTGTGTGTATGTGTGTGTGTATGTGTGTGTATATGTATGTGTATATGTGTGTGCATGTGTATGCATTATGTGTGCATGTGTGTATGCAAAATTATTTGTGTATGTGTATGTGTGTGTGTGTGTCTATGTGTGTATGTGTGTGTGTGTGTCTATGTGTGTATATGTGTGTATGTATGCATATGTATGTGTGTGTAACTGTGTGTGTGTGTGCGCATACCTTGCAAGTAGATGTCTCTCTCTCTCTCTCTCTCTCTCTCTCTCTCTCTCTCTCTCTCTCTCTCTCTCTCTCTCTCTCTCTCTCTCTCTCTCTCTCTCTCTCTCTCTCTCTCTCTCTCTCTCTCTCTCTCTCTCTCTCTCTCTCTCTCTCTCTCTCTCTCTCTCTCTCTCTCTCTCTCTCTCTCTCTCTCTCTCGTGCGCGTGCGCTCTCTCTCTCTCGGTCTCTTCTTGGTCTCTCGCGTCCAAATTTGTGCCAAGAGAAATCAAATTTTTTTCTTTCATTCCAGAGCGTCGCATATGCAACACTCCTCAGTTTGCCAACGTCGCAAATACCGTCGCTCACTAGTGATGGTATTTGCGACGCTATTAATTTAGCGTCGCATAAGCGACGCTATCATCGCTTATGCGATGGTTGTCGCTTAAAAAAAATAAATCAAAAAATTGACCGTCGCTTATGCGACGCCGGCGTCGTATAAGCGACGGTACACGTTTTTTTTTCAATTCAGGGGCGTCGCTACGCCCCCCTTTTTCTTGTAGTGATTCTTATTTTCTTCCCCTTTTGCAAATCTTCAAGCATACCTTGATATACCCTCGTTCTCTCAAATGTTGAAGTACCTATATGCATGGATATTCGAAATACAATTCTTGAAATTCCCCCAAACTTGATTTTTATCATAAGCATGGGTTAGATTTTAGTTATCCCACATGGAAACTCCATTTATTTCTCACATCCCTTTTTTATAGAGTTTTCAAACAATTAAATTTTCACCTACAACATGTATCCTTGAAAAAAAATTTGTTATTGTGCATATGCTCCCTTGTCACCACCTAATCTCAAGAGATTTATGTTGCAAGAATCTTTTATGTGTACTCTATAGGTCAACTTCATTTTTTCACATCAATTGCTCTAGAGACCTTGTCCACCATCACCAATAAGAAATATGGCACCAAAATATCATCTTCATCTCTCTTGGACATGACAATCGCTCACTCCTTGTTCATCTATATTCCTCTTTTCACGTGCTCACACAAATTCAATGCAAGAAATGTATGCAACTCTGAAGGTAATGAAAAGAACTCTCTATATCCTTTGTAACACCTCATTTATCCTCTTAGTAGAACCTATTTTCACTTTAGCAGTGTCAACCTCCAATTTGAATTCTCATTGCATTTCCAACACCCCCGCTAATGCTTTTGCTTTCCTTCCTTTCACTTTACATAATCTTTTTCCTTTTTTTTTTTAATTCTCTCAAATAGTCACTCAAATGAGAAAAAATGTTTTTCCCCAAAGATACATCCATTGGATAGATGAACAAAAGTGTGCAAAATAAGTGCACTAAGTAAATGTAAACATGATCATTTATTTGAAGTCTTAAAAAGTCGTAATATCCCACAAACATTGTAACAATCCACCTTCCTTAATGCACTAAGGTTATTCATTGAATGAGAGTTATCCATTGCGGAGTCTATGGTGCAGCAAATACAATCCTTTGTCTAAACTCACTACTATGACATCCCCCTTAATGTTATCAGTGCCCAATAGTGGGTATAGAAGCAAGAATGAATGCATGCTCATAGAAGCACCCCAGAAGCACATACACCACGAGCATGAACTCACAAGAAGCTCTCTAAAGTGAGTTTCTATCACTTTCGGAAGTGATCAGCAAACTCAACAGTTTAAAGTGCTTACATAAGCTTGATTTCCAAATATTTTGGGAGAAAGAGGAAAATTATTATATTAAAGATCAAAAGATATGATAGCCACTATTGGGGAAGAATCAAATTACACTTAAGGTCCGAATGATGACCAGGGGGGAAAGTGCCTAACAAATAGAAAGGGAAATTTTCATTCACAATAGTAAGAAGCAATTCAATGATCAAGTTAAATATATTTTCACAACATCAACAGATTAGAAATTTGATTTTAGAGGCAAGTGTCCTATGTTGCTATGTGCACTCGATTTCCTTCAACATCCTTGCACTTCATTTGCATCTCTCTCCTCTTCATTAAGCATTTTCCTTTGTGCAAAAGGAAGAAGTATGTTGGTAACTCATGTGATGAATCTTCATGTATGTCCGATTGAAGTTGAACAAGTTTATTTTCCTATGGTAGATTGATCATTGGAAATCTCACATCATCCAACACCTCAATGTCAATAATTTTATTATTCTCTAAGATCCTAGACTCCTAGTCCATGGGCACAAGGACATGACCAATATAGCATTGCCTGCCATATCAAAATGACATTATAAAAGTCTATGATGCAATCATCTACTTCATGGAAAGCGCATCCAAAACTATTTCGGCGTGGACTTGATCAACCTATTTCTCATACCATGTTATATGAGAAGAGGTGGGAATCACCTCCTACCTTTGAGATAGTATAGGAAGCCACTTGGCACTCATGTAGACTATCACATAGGTGGTTGCATGGAGAGAGAAAGAGAAGGGATTGTTGAGATAGTCTTGAGGATCATGAGTTGGGAGGTAAATCATACACATCTCTCACATCTATTCTTGCTATATCACCTTGATCACGTATTCTGCTACTATAGAGCTATGAAATGAAGAGCTTCATCAAGTAGAGGGTGTTGGAACATCAAGCTTACACTATGCTTGAGGTGGATTTGATCTATATCAAAGGCGATTGCGTCGGGAGAATATCCGTTGGAGAGTTTTTTTCTTATGCTCATTTAATGTATTTATTTGAGAGATTTTTGATGGTTCATTTACCGTTGTAAAAGACTTGAGCTTTGCACATGTAAAGGTAGAAATATAGAGCCCAAATTCCATGAATTTGTGGTGGTTGAAGTTGCATTCAATCAAGCAACCAAATCACCTAAAAGTAGATCAAACTAGATCTTCACTTTTCCTAGATTGTAGGGAAGTGAATTGATTCCCTCCAACAACAATTCCCACTTTCATTTGAATTCAAATTTCACTTGTAGAAGTCGTGGAACACTCCTAGAGTCTATATAAAGACTTGAAATCACTTGTACATTACATGGGAGCAATATACATACACTTGTGACCATCATTGTCTTGCTCCTTCAATTCTCTGCATCATCTTCTTCGCCAATAGTAATCTTGTAGAGGCTGCTGCTCTCTCTCCAAAGCTCCAAATTGCGTGAAACATGGTGCCTTGGAAAGATATTAGTTTCTAGTTTATGCCTATAAATTTTCATAGCATTTAGTTCAGTAGATTGGGAGAAATCTGGGTTTTTCCGCCTCCGGGTCAATCTCTGCATATTCCTGAAAAATAAGAAGTACCACCGGTGAATGTCTCATTCATTCCTATACCATATTTTGCTTATTCCTTATACTTTTGTGCATTCTATACACTCAACCCTATGTGTATCACTCTCGTAAAAGGATTTTTTCTAATTGTAATCACGCTGGTCGCTATGGGCATTTGAAGTTCATTGTCTCTTCCATAGATAGTAAGTTTTTGAGCTAGTCGACCCCGCAAGAGCAAGGCTAACTGGTTCAGGATCTTGGGTGTTCTATCGGGTATGATCGCCATTGGGAGGTGGTTTTCTGATATTTGCAGATGGAAGAACCCTATGGATCCTCGTCTCTCACATGTAGAGGCTCCCGAACCTGATGAGCTAGACGAGGAGTTCGACAATAGATCCCATTAAAATCCCGTTGGATCCCATATGTCCAAGTTATATCCAACGATCCCATATGTCCTTGGATCCTAAAAACCCATGGACGAAGTGATCCCATATGTCACTAGTCCCCCATATTAAAAACAAAAGGGTCATCACATGGAGGGGGGGTGTTGAGAGTTCCATGCTCCACCCTTTTGTCCAAAGCTAGTTTCATTCTCATGCAAGTTCGCTTATCCCACATGCAAGGGAATTCTCCCAAACTCCATATAAGCAAAGCCTCCCTTCACTCCACACAAGTCATTCCACTCTAGCTCATTGCCAAGAGTGTGCTTCCTCTCCTCATGGAGGCTCCATGCTCTTAGAGCATCTTATGTAAGTCATTTCCATTTCCATTTTAATTCATTCATAATATTTTGTTATCTTTTGTTCCTTCCTCCTTAGCTTGTTACATTTGTGATTGTGGTAGAGTAGGAGTAGTCCTTTTTTCATTTCAACAATTCCAAGGGTGAATAAATGAAGAGAGTTCTTGTACCTTTCGCTATTGTGCATGTCGATGATTCCAAGGGTGAATTAATGAAGAGAATTCTTGAATATCAAACATCATATTCATACTAGGTAATGACACCCAATATGTTGTTTTTTTTTTATTTCAATATTTTTAAAAATTCTCTTTGGAGTTCTCCAAATATCATGACACCTATATCCATGTAAGCAACTACTCATGAATTATGAACCACTCTATTAAATTGTGGATGATTGAAATCTTAACCAATAATATTGCAATAAATATACCGATGCAAAGCTGCATGTATGTAGTGTTATTTTCTCCTTTCTTTCGTTCATGTTGTATTCTCAAGATGTAGATATATAGATGTTGGCAAACTTGAACTTCTGTAACATTTCAAGAACTAGAGTCAACAATTAGGAGAACCAAGAAGAACATTTCACTCAAAGTACTTAGGGTTGACTTCATATTATTTTCTTAGGATATTGAGCGACAACGAGAAACAATTATTTCAAATCATTCACAAGTGTTCTATTGATTGTTATTATTGTTTATATTAAGCATGTGTTTTAATACTTTAATTATATATTTCATTCATATGTGTGTACCTAAGTGTATATGTATGTGTGTGTATATGTATGTATGTGCATGTGTATCTGTGTGTGTATATGTGTGTATGTCTAAGTGTATGTGCACATGTATCTGTGTGTGAATATGTGTGTGTATGTATATGTGTATATGTGTATATGTGTGAAAGTGCATCTTCATCATGTATAAGTGTATAAGTGCATATCAATAATTGTGAGTATGCTATCTAATGAAAATAACACAATTCAAATGATATACAAAGAATAAAAATTGTACTTACAATAGTTAGCCATACTTTTTGCTTGGTTAGCTTCTTGAATAACCTACAATAAAGAGAGAGAGAGAGAGAATTCAAAGAGAGAAAGATGTAGAAAGAGAGAAACAGAGACAGAGGGAGACAATAAGAGAGAGCTTAGGCAAAACAACAATTATGCATATACTTGCTTTAGCTCGTAAGCACAGTGCAATTGCAAACGTTGGAGAGCTCTTTGATCAGATGCATGAAAATGCCGATCGAAGAGCCTCCAACATTTTAATTTTTTTTCGTCAACAGACCGTCATGTAAGCGATGCTACGCATAGAGTTGGTGTCGCATAAGCGACTCAAAAAAGCGTCACTTATGCGACGTAAAAAACATCGCTTATGCGACGCTTTTTAAAACCGTCATGTTACTGACGCTCTATGCGAGCGTCGCAGACCCCGTCGCATCACAAGTCGCAAAAAACATCGTTCGACTCGTCATTTAATCGACGGTCCACGCGCGATGCTCATTACGATGCATTTTGTAATTTTATAGTGATGAAATTGTGTCACCTTAACCGTCGCTATACGCCCGTATTCCTTGTAGCGAAGCTTCTCCAAGTTCTTTCAGAGGGTTCTATCACATTGATATGAGAGCAATAGACATCCAATGCAACCCCATCATCAACCTAAGGACAAGAACATATGTAGGTTCATTCACACATACCCATTGGTAGTGTGATTGCACAAGGGAGCTCTTACTCTTGACTATTCCTATTTGGTGAAAAGGCTCCCATGAACTTTATTAAGGTTCTTCTTGTGTGAAAAATCTTTCGTATGGGATATATTTGCTACATGTATGTGAGATTCTTGGAGTAGTGAAGAAGGAGCATCCTTAACAATCTTCTCTGGAAGGTATTTCTAGATTTCGTATCTCTTGGAGAAGTGATTGGAGAGGTTTGGCAACAAAATTTTGAGGTGTTCTTATGCATACACTCTTTGGAGTATCTAATTGAGGATTTCAGGCTTGCACGAATGGTTCAATGGGATCTTTAGGGCTTCAAAGTTTTCTCTTTGGCAAGATTTACTTTTGCAATTGCAACTCTAGCCTACATCTACACCCCAGCTTCACCAATGTGTTTCTTCTTGCTCAAATATTGGATTTCCATGATTTTTATTGCAAATTTGAATATGGTTAAAGGCATGTGAGATAGGTACATGAATTATTGGTTCAAATACGTTTTCCATATTTGTATGAGACTATATGATGGTTATGGAATAATACCAGCCATTTAAGTGCTTTATGCATAAATATGATATAAAAATACCCCTACTCTATATAACTATATGATGAGCACCCTATATAGTAATAAATTTTTCATTCTAAAAATCATTTTTTTTATTCTCAAGACTTATGTTAGATGATTATATGACTTTAAATTAACATTAGAAAAATTATTCCAATATGTTTAAAAAATAATAATATGGAGATATTTTTTTGTCCTCATATACAAGTCTACAAATAAATATTTTTTTTTCATATTCAATCATTTGTGCATTTTTTCAAGAAAAGTTATTTTTTAATAATTAAAATTTCTATAGAATATGTAGGTATAATTTTTTATGGGTTTATAAGGTTTTAATCAAATTTCTATTTGATTATTGCACATGTTTTTTTAAAGATTTTTAGAGAAAGGAAACTATAGTGTCGTATTTTGGTACAAGAGCCATTAAAAGGGAGCTAGAGAAGTCGTAGTGTAGACCTTGGTCAAAAGTTATCATCGTATGCACATTCACACTTCCTATGCATTTGAAGGGTTTTTTTAGAGCCTAGAACATAAGCAAATAACCCCAATACATCTATAACAAAAAGTATAATTTTAGGAATAAATTGCAAAAAATGATGTTTATGGCTTATGACTTGGCAAAGCAATCAAAAAGTGCAAGTGGTGTTTTATTTGAATTTGGAAACTCACCTGTAACACACAATGCATTAGAGGTTGAACTAATTGCAATAACATTGAAAAACTCAAGTTGAATAATTAATTCAAATTTCTTATGTATGTAGTTAAGGATTTTGCAAAGAAGTCAAAAACTACAAGGACTTATTTTCCTTGAGAATTTAAAGCCCTTTTGAAGCATGAAGCATATAAGAAGATGACATAAATAAATTAGCTTCAAAAACTCAAATTGAATAAGAAATTGCAAAATTTTCCATCCTAGCCATGAGCTATGCAAAGACGTTGATAGTTTCACGTATATGTTTTCTTGGAATTTCAAGGCATAGTTGAGGCATATTGTGCATTAAAGAGTAACCCAAAAAATGGCACTAAAGAATTCAAGGTTGATTTGTAAGCGCAAGAACTTTGGCATCAATGTTAAAGAATGCATTAAAGGATGTACTAACTTAGAAGATATCTTGGAACTTGCAAAAGAATTTAATTTGACAAGCATCAAGCTAGGTCACACCATAGTAGATGTTATCACTATTGTGGTGGTGATCATTCTCCTAGTTTTTTTCCTAGATAAAACTAGAGATATATACCTCAATAGCATAATAATAACCTTGATTTGGTGTGACATTGAGCAAAACATGACCAAACATTCTTCTATTGATTGTATTACAGTTAACAAGTTGTACATCAACAACATAATAATTAAATTCCAACATACCAAAATCCACTACAATTTCCACATATTTGACTCCAATATCATTAGCGAAAGAATCAAAATCAACAATATACCAAGAAATAAAAAGACAATATAAGAATAGGGATATTTTTATCGCCAAAGGAAATAGGAGTATGCCCAAGGGCCAAGCTATAATCAATATAGGCAAAACCAAGCACATCCAGTGCTAGGTCAACAACCTCCTCATCCTCACCAAGTCATTCCACTCAAGTATATATTGGAAGAAAACCTTGAAAGGGTCATGGTGCTAGTTGCACCTACAAAAGACCTAGGGAGCAATGCCACAAATTATCACTTTGTTCATGATCCTTACAATGAGGAGAAAACAACTTGTAACATGGAGCAAAACCCTCAGTGGTATCAAGGACAAGACTCTTATGAGTACAATGACCTTAAGAAAATAGGTTCTTGGTGCAATTCATGCACCCCAAGCTAGCAATCAAAGAGATCCTCCATAGAGACCACCTATTTGTAGGGGGATATTTTACAAATGCAATTGAGATCACTTAATTTGCAATTTCCCTACAGTGCAAACACAAAAAATACACAAAAACTTGCTTTTGGGTTTGGCACAAGATGTAGAGTGGAGAATGTACCTAACGATTACCTTAAAAATCCATCCATTGTGAAACTAAAAGCTCTTAGTGTGGCATCTCACATACCCTCAAAGAGTGATAGTGATTAGTCTTAACCCAACCATATGCTAAATATAGGACAAAAAAGAATCCCAAGAAGAAAAGAATGTTGATCTCAATTCTAGTCAAGAACAAGATAATTTTGATGGTTCAAATATTGAAATAGAAAAAGTCCCAAAGAAATGGAAAGCCAAGTTATGAATAAGTTACAAAGATGGATCAAGTAAGACTTAAGCTAAGTGCATAATTAAAATTCAATAAGACCAAGATAGAAAGAAAAGAGAGCATGCTGATTTAGCTCACTTAAAAATAAACTTGATGAGATGAATAACTCCCTCTCATAGTTAAATTAACAACTCCAAGATTGTAAACTAGAACTGAAAATAAGATCCAGAGAAAGAGAGAGTGAATCTCTAGCCAGAGAGATAGTACATAGTCTTAGTACTAGAAACCTTGATGCCTAAATCCTTGCAAATGTTTTTTAAAGGTTATCAAGCTAGGATGGAAGCATAACCATTGATAGAGCATCATGAAAAATATTCTCCCTGTGCCATGAATGATTAGTTATGTGTAAAAGGATGATCAAGAAAGCTAAGAAACTATTAGAAAAGGTATCCAATCCTCTCTCTAACACTCAGATTTTAGAGCCTTTATTCTAGAATTCAACCTATCCTATGAATTTCCCTCACATCCCAGGACAATCAGCCAATATACACATTAATGGAAAATCTAATCAACCTTTGATTCATGAAGGAGTATTAGTGTCCATGTTTTAAAGAGCCTATAACTAAAGATCAAGTAAGAAATAACTAAATTCCTCCTCCTAAGGTGTAATGTGCTCTTGAGTTACCATTAATAAGTCAAGATGGAGAGTTGGAAAGCACTATCTTATCATGCCCTCTCAAAATTCCATGAACGAGTGGTACCAAGTGTCCCAATGGTTGCAAAACATCATCAAACGAAGCCCAATGACTTCACCACTAGAAGAAGAACTTGACTTTGACTCCAACATTCTAGAAGTTGGTATGTCATGGAAAGATCACTTATGGAATGAAGTGCAAGCAAAAAAGTGGAAGAAGTGGCAAGTCTCAAAACCTCCCTTCACAGAGTTAAAAGCCAGGAATACATAGACAATGACCAACCTAGAATTCTAGAGATTAGCGAGGGGATATTTGATTGTGAAAATGCAAGATTTAATAACTTGTCAACGTATCTAGGAGCATATGAGGATACTTCAAACCGTAAGAAAACCACATTTCTTAGATCAAAGAAGAACACTCAGAAGGCCTCAAAGTGTAATAAAATCACATTTCTTAGATCAAAAGGATTCCCTAGGAACTCTTAAAGACTTCAAGAAGGTTAGACTGAAATTTATTCTCACAATAAAGGAATTAATTCAACTCAAGTCTCACTACTAGGATGATATTTTTAAATAGGGATTTCTAGATCCAAAAAAAACCAAAATGAAAATTCACAATACTCAAATACCCTTATAAAAGGTTGGTGGAAATACTGAAGGTGATGAGGAAAACAATTTTATTCCCATCACCTATAACAATGTCACCACCAAGGCCATGATCAACTCAAGAGCTACTATAGCCATGGCTACTAAGTCCTTGTGGATCAAGTGTGGTAAGATCTCATTAATGCCAACTCTTATGAAGCTTCAAGTAGAAAATGGAAACATGTATAAAACCTTACATCTACTAGAGAGGGTAGCATTGACACATGTAGTATACAATTTGAGGACACTCTCACCATCTGTGACTTTGGAAAGGTAAGAAACTATGAGTTATTATTGGGAAGTCCTTTTCTTAGAAAATTGCAAGTAGTGAAAGATTGGGGTGGTAATGCAATCTTCCTACAAGGCCAAGGCACAAAAATAAGGATAGGCTTAGTCTCCAAGTATTATACAGATGTGCAACCACTCTAATGGAAATTGATTCACCGAAATGAAGATGACATGGTCAAAAGTGAGTCCACTAGTGAGTCAGAGCAAGAAGAAGACTACTGGATGCATAAGCACACCCACTTATGGATGTGTAAAGTTGCTCAAAATGTTGATGCTAGACAAAGAAGAAACAAAACCCTAAGGTGGGAAGAGTGTAAATTTGAGAGACCATTCAAAGATCTTTCCTATTTTCCAAAAGGTTTCTTGATGAAGGTATGTGGTTAGCCTAGTGGTTAAGTCTCATGGATGGGAAGAAGGACTTCTTAAGTTAAATCCCCATGAGGGCATTGTAGAGATTATTTTGTCAAAGACTCTCTAGAGATTTCTAAAAGCATCCACGTGAGTAATTTTAAGTTGATTACATGAACTCAACCCGTGGTTGAGTAAAGCTAATGTGTGTAGACTCTAGTCAATTGGGACCTTTGTTGAGTTGAGGTTTAGTTTTTTTTTCCAAAATGGAAGTTCGAAAACTTCCTCCTCTCCCAGACTTTAATTAATAAAGAAAACAACTATAGAAGTGAAAGGAATTAGTACCTATGGGACCCCCCAATCTCAGAAATCAAGGGAAGATCAAATAAAATTAGAGAGCTCTACAAAGAAGGTAGATCACCCTCTCGTCCCCTACATGTGGGGCCCACTTGCTTTTAATTTTATCAATTCTCTAGCAAAAACACTCTATGATGCCTGAAAGGTGGGGGTTTCTTACAATAAGAAATTCTTTTGCCTAATAGGAAAAGAGAATTTTCTAACGGCCATGCTTTAGGAGGGCTTCCAAAATTGGGAGCACACCTCTCCTTCCAAATCTTCCAGAGGGTCTCACCTCTAATTGCATTCCATAGAGATGAGGAACAACCGATCGCTTCACCCAACAATGCTTGCTTCTAGAGGATTCATCCCTATAACTGCAAGATATTCTCAAGGGTACACTAGACCGACATTGACTTGGGGAATGAAGAAGAGGTGCCATAAGTCCTTGTTGCCACGTAAGCATCTTTTGCACCATGGAGGTAACCCACATGTGATGGTGGAGATTAAACATGCAAAAATGAGCTCTAGTTAACTCCAAAGACCACCCTCAATTCAGAGATCTATAGAATAACCATTTGGGTTGATATTTATAGGTCCATTTTTTGTATATGTGAGAGAGGAGTGTTCTCAACATCAATATAAGAGCTTGGGATCATGGAAAACTTAATAGTCTCATAATCCTCTTCAAGATTTTAGATCTTGTAATTTCATGAGTAACTTGAGGAAAATGATTCTACTTGCCTAAATGGCACTCGATTATATCCTTGGAAAAGAATATTTATTATAGGACCCTCATAGAGGTGCCCATGCAAAGGTTGTAAAAAAATAACCCTTCACACCATCAAGAATATGTGGCCAAGGGTCCATTTTCTTAGGCCAATAATGTTGCATGAATAGAGAATCCATAACTAGGTATCACACACTTAATTTCTAAACACAACACTCTCATGTGACCCAGATTCCCTTCTCGATTTTTTAGAGACTAGATGACCCTCCTTGATATTCTTGTCTTCAAGCTTTGTCACAAAGCATATGGGATTAATCAAGCCTCAAGGAGTGTTGTATCCAAGGGGCATCGAAATTACGACCTACTACTAAGTGTGATGGGCTAACTAAAGAGAGGACACACACAAAAGCAAAATGAAAAGAAGAGTATACTTACAAAAGAAAGAGTGTGAGAGACTCAGAGTAGACCAAGAAATGGGTAAACTCACATAGATTAGAAATGAGCTTGCCAATAGCATGGGGTAGGCTCCTCAAGCTTCTAACTAAGTACGAATGGGGAGAGAGGCCCTCCTTATATAGATTTCGGAGGGGCTCTCCAAAGTACATCTCATGTGGGATAATTCCACTTAAAGGAGAATGAATACAATGGTAGAAGCAAATGGCATGGTACCCAATTACAAAAGGGATACAATATAAATTGGAAATGGAGTGCCTCGTATATACAAAATGGAGATGCACTCATGTGGATACAAATGTAGATGATGTAAGAGCAATCATATCGTCAACACCCCCTCTACAAGTCCATTTTGGAGTGGTTGATTGTTGTAGAGGTCCACCAAGCACTAGAGCGGGATCGGAGGTAGAGTCTTTATGAACATGTCTGCCAGGTTCTCCTCAGACGTACACTGCTCCATAGTAATCTCCTAAGATAAGAGCTTCTCATGGATGAAGTGATATTGGATCTCGATGTGTTTGTCTGAGCATGGAACACTAGATTCTTGGTGATGGGCAAGGTTGATTGGCTATCCATGCAGATGCATGTCAGAGTAACGTGTAAAATACCAATCTCAAATAATAATCATCAAAGCCAGATGGCCTCACATGCTACAAAGTTAGATGCTCGGTACTCA